>SJYC01051806.1:0-18779 GCA_006408675.1 Madoqua kirkii
TAAAGAACTATGTTCAAAAGTTAGGAATACTAGAGTATTTAACATTTTCTTTGTTTTCAAAATTTATGTTATTCAAAGCCAAAGCAAAACTCTAAGAAAGAAATACATCCTGTGACAGAATTTCAACTCTCAAAGTATTTCATGTGAAATATTAATACGCTCATTTAAAATGAATAAATTTAAAAAATGTTCACTGGTCAAGTAAATTGAGAAATGGAGTTTATTAGGTTTATTCAGTGCAAAACTTATTAATGTGTTTAGTATGTAATGTAAGGGGTTTGATTTATGTCATACTTGAACGATCTAATGGCTTTCCCTACTTTCTTTAATTCAGGTATGACCTAAATAAAATTTCTTATGATTATACAGTAGAAGTGACAAATAAATTCAAGGGATTAGATTTGATAGACAGTGTGCCTGAAGAACTACAGATGGAGCTTTGTGACATTGTACAGGAGGCAGTGATCAAGATCATCTCCAAGAAAAAGAAATGCAAAAAGACTGAATGGCTGTCCGATGAGGCTTTACAAATAATTGAGAAAAAAGAGAAGCTAAAGGCAAAAGAGAAAAGGAAAGATACACTCATATGAATTCAGAACTTAAAAAAAAAAAAAGCAAGGAAAGAAAGAAAGCCTTCTTCAGTGATCAATGCAAAGAAATTGAGGAAAACAATAGAATGGGAAAAACTAGAAATCTCTTCAAAAAAATTGGAAATACCAAGGGAACATTTCATGCAAAGATGATACAATAAAGGACAGAAATGGTGTGGACCTAACAGAAGCAGAAGATATTTAAAAAAGAGTAACAAGAACACACAAAGAACTGTACGAAAAAGATCTTCTTGACTCAGATAATCACGATGATGTGATCACTCACCTAGAGCCAGACATCCTGAAATGTGAAGTCAGGTGGGCCTTAGGAAGCATCACTATGAACAAAGCTAGTGCAGGTGATGGAATTTCAGCGAAGCTATTTCAAATCCTAAAAGATTATACTCTCAATATGCCAGCAAATTTGAAAACTCAGCAGTGGCCACAGGACAAGGCCAGTTTTCATTCCAATCCCAAATAAAGGCAATGCCAAAGAATGTTAAAGCTAATGCACAATTGCACTCATTTCACATGCTAGCAAAGTAATGCTCAAAATTCTCCAAGTGAGGCTTCAACAGTAGATAAACAGAGAACTTCCAGACGTACAAACTGAATTTAGAAAAGGCAGAGAAACCAGAGATCAAATTGCCAACATCTGTTGAATTTACGAAAAATCAAAAGAATTCCAGAAAAACATCTACTGCTTTATTGACTATGCCATAGCCTTTGACTGTGTGGATCACAATAAGCTGTGGAAAAAATAGTGCTTCATTTTCATTTCATGAGTAACTAAAAAATCAAAAAAAGCACAGTGGAGCAAAATATCCTAGTAATCATTGCCTCATTTTAACAACAAAGACATGAAGAGTGCTTTCTGAAGTGTGGAGTGAGACACTGCTGTATACATACAGACACATAGCCTTTTCTTGCTTTTCCAAGAATAAGTCAGCAAATCTGATATTTGAGACCCTGACCCTACAGGTACTATCTCCCCAATGTCTCCCACAGTTCAAAAGCATCAGTTCTTTGGTGCTTATCCTTCTTTATGGTCCAGTTCTCACATCCATACATGACTACTGGAAAAACCATAGGTTTGGTTAGATGGACCTTTGTTGGCAAAGAAATTTCTCTACTTTTTAACATGCCTGTCTAGGTTGGTCATAGCTTTTCTTCCAAGGAACAAGTGTCTTTTAATTTCATGGCTTCAGTCACCATCTGCAGTGATTTTGGAGCCCAAGAAAATAAAGTCTGTCACTGTTTCCATTGTTTCCTCATCTATTTGCCATAAAGTGATGGGACCAGATGGCATGATCTTTGTTTTCTGAGTGTTGAGCTTTAAGCCAGCTTTTTCACTCTCCTTTTCACTTATATTTTGCAGGAAGATAAAATCATTTTATTTCCTCACTAAGGCATTTTCCGCTGATAAATTCCTATCATTCCTGAACATTTCCCAAAATGCCCAAATGGCCATTAGCCATATGAAAGGAAATGATTTTGAAAGCATTAATTTTGTTAATTTTAACATCCAGTTGCATTATTGTAATATTTAAATATCTGCAAAAAAAAATCCCTGAAAACTGCTAGCTGAGTAATGTAATTTTCAGTTTTAGTGTAATTTTTAGAGTTTTATGTGACCTTTTCTTATCAATGTTATAACAAGATAGGGAATTACATTAGATATATTCATCCCCCTAATTTTTCAACCTATTTCCCTAAGTGATCTTTGTTCATTTTGCATTGTTTTTAAAATTGTACAATATAAGCCTACCTAATTATTAGTCTCACATACACAATACTTTATTCATTTTGGAAATGAAAGTATAGGTGTGTTATGCTATAATTTTACAATCTTTTTTTTCATATTTCACATTAATTTCACACACTCTACATGTGTTGAGTAAAACAAAAACTCATAAGAAATGCATGGATAGTGAAAATAGGACAGATAAAATAGTATGCTATTTACAGCTGATCACCCTGCTATAAATTGTATAGGAAAGTTGGAATAGATACATAGTAGAAAAGACAATTTAAATGTTTTATTAAATAGGATGGCACACCCCAAGCTTGCACAGGGTCGCAAGAGTCGGACACGACTTAGCAACTAAACCGCCATAAACTTCTATAAAGTATGGAGATAATACAAGCTGTGCAATTACATAGTTTTCAGGTGATAAAACTACATATCTGTGGAACTGAAACATAAAATCATAGCAAGAATTCTTATATGGTGATATTTCCCTCATATACACACAGTAGCTACTGGTACGCAACTACTTGTGGCTAAGATGCTAAGAATCTACCTGCAGTGCAGGAGTTCAATCTGTGATTCGGGAAGATCCCCTGGAGAAGGAATGGCAATCCGCTCTAGTATTCTTGCCTACAGACTGACCATGGTGTAGCTAAGAGTCAGACAAGACTGACCAACTAGCACTTTCACTTTCATGGACAGTGAGAAACAGTACATTGGGAGACTAGATGACCCATTTGTTCTTTTTTATTCCCTCAGAATATCTATGTGGCATTTAATCAGCACCGCTGTTCAAATGAGTGGCATATGCTAGCTTGAAATAAATGCCAGAATATCATGATAAATTCTAAGCACGAAACAACATCTTAAACATTCTGGGTATGTACTTAGATATATTTTCATGTGTAAAACAAAGACTAGTTTTTAAAAGAACATACTCCCTTGTATGAGGTTTTAAAACATTTAAAACATCTGTAAATAAATTGTATGTTTTTAAAAAGTCAGTTTATTTTTAAAAAGTGAAAAAAGTAAGCCAAAGCAGAGACTGCATTTTACTAGCGCCCACATATTTTCAATTACCCAATGGACATTGTAGTCTCAAAAAACATGAGTTTGAACTGAGGCATGCTTATGAAGAATGATTTTGTCCTCCCAAGGTGAAGTAAATGTAAAAGCTGACTCTTTGGATTTTGCTTCACACAAACATGCGTCTTGCTCTAGCTTCTAAAATCAGAACCTATTGTAGGTGGCGCTAGAGGTAAAGAACTCGCCTGCTACTGTAGGATACACTGAAGACACAGGTTTGATCCCTGGGTCAGGAAGATCCTGTAGAATAGGAAATGACAACCCACTCAGGTATTCTGGCCTGGAGAATTCCATGGACAGAAGAGCCTGGCGACTACAGTCCATAGGATCACAAAGGAACACAACTGAAGCGACTTAACACACATATACACATTGTATACAGATTGCCAGGAGAAATATCAGTAACCTCAGATATGCAGATGACAACATCCTTATGGCAGAAAGTAAAGAGAAACTAAAGAGCCTCTTGATGAAGGTGAAAGAGGAGAGGAAAAAGTTGGCTTAAAACTTAATACTGTGATATTGTTTCCTTACAAGGACAAAAAAAATGGAATATGATACCATTTTGTGAGAATGTAGAAAAATAAAGGCATTCCCATACATTGTTTTAATTGGGTATTTCATATGATTCCATTCTCTCTCTCTCTCTAGCTGCACTGTATGGCTATTAGGATATTAGTTCCCTGACCAGGGATTGAACCCAGGCCCTTGGCAGTGAGAGTGTGGAGTCCTAACCACTAGACCACAAGGAATTTGGTCTTTTTTCTTTTTTAGCACATCAGTAATACTTAAAAATTTTGGTTTTCATGATTGCTTTAGAGTTTGCAATACACATTTACATCCAAGTCCACTTTCAAACAATACTGTAAATGCATCATAGGTAGTGGGAGTACAGTAACAAAATAAGCCTGATTCCCCCCTTCCATCTTTTGTATCATTTTGTTATTCATTGTACTTATACATAAGCATATACACACACATAACTAAATGCATTGTTGGTATTACTTTGAACAATTTTTTTTCCTATTAGATCAATTAAGAAAAAGAAAAATTTTAAATTATTCTATATTCTTTCTCTGATGATCTCCCTTTCTTAATGTAGAGCTGAACTTCTGCCCTACCTGATTTTTCTTCTCTCTAAAGAACTTCTTTATTTTATTATTTGTGTGTGTGTGTGTGGTGCAGATCTACTAACAGCAAATTTCTCAATTTTTGTTTATCTGATAAAGTATTTCTCCATTTTTGTAGAGTACAGAATTCTAAGTTGTTATTTTTTACTCTTAATGCTCCAAGTATTTTTTTCCACTTTGCTTTTTTGGTTTCTTAGGAGAAGTCAGATATAACAAATCTTTGTCCTTTATAGGTAAGGTTTTCCCCTACTCTGGTTTCTTTCAGAATTTTTTTTTTTTATCTTTGATGCCTCTATAATTCACACACACACACACACACACACACACACACACACACACACACACACGCGTTTCTTGGCATTCATCCTGCTTGATGTTATTTGAGTTCCTGGATCTGTGATTTGGTGTCTGACGTTAATTTGGGGAAATTATTAGTCTTTACTATTTTAAATATGTCCTCTGGTACTTTCTCTTTAGTCTTCTAATATTCCGATCACACATACATTATAGCGTCTGCAGTTGTGCTACAGTCCTTAGATATTCTGTTCTGTTTTTGTGGGTTTTTCTCTTTTCTTTTCAGTTTTAAAAGCTTCTATTGCTATATCCTCAAGCTCAAAGATTATCTCTTTGGTCATGTCTAACCCACTGTTAAGTTGATTAAAGACATTTCTTCATTTCTGTTATAGTGTTTTTGATCTTTAATATTTATTTTTGATTCCTCCTCAGGAATTTCATCTCTCCAATTACTTATTTCATTCCTTTCATCTCTCTGCTTGCATATTTCATTCTGATTCTAGCTCTATGTGTTCAAAGTGCGTTTTCTGCCGTTTAGTATACGTTGTAATTTTTCCTTGATAACCAGACATGATATGCTAGGTAAAAGGAGCTGTTGTAAGGAGACCTTTAGAACTATGCTAGTAAGGTGTCAGGGGAGGCGAAACACAGTCCTATGATTAGGTCTCAGTCTTTCAGTGAGCCTGTGCCACTGGACTGTGAATTTCATGAGAATCTCAGTTTTTTCCCTCCCCTCTTGGGTGAGGCAGAGTGGCTAGAGGGAGCTGAAGTTGAGCATTTTCCTTCCCTCCTTATCCTCCCATCCCCCACCTCCTAGTAGACTCTGATATCTCAGCAGATTAGGCTCTAATTAAACAGTTTTCCCTGACGGCAGATCTCGACCAAAAGAACAGAATGATATGGTGTATTTCAAACCGATTTCTTTTTCCATTCTCATGCTGGAAACATGAAAGGATTTTTCTCAGATATTTGCTGTGGGAACTTGGTTGAACTCGGTTGAACAACACTGTGAGTGCTCCCCTATGATTCTTTCCCTGGAGTTTTTAACTCTCAGACTTGCCCATGTTGAGGCTCCAGCAATTCACAATTACAGTTCAGGTTCTCCTACTCTGACACTGGTTTCTGGTTCATTTTCTGCTTAGGCAGGAGTCTCTGCTCTGATAAATTGACTCCCTATATTCAATTGTCTTTCTGATCTTGTGTCCTCAGTTTTCTATTTTTCAATCTGTCAGCTTTTTACTCATTGTTAGGATGGAGTGATAACTTCTAAGCTCCCTATATGTGAAATTGGAAGTCCTCATATATTATTGAGAGAAGTTTATAGCAGTATTTCTATGGAAGACAGCTGACAAAATCTATTAAAATTACAAATGAATATATCCTTTAACCCAACACTTTACTTATTAATTTATTTCATAGATTTATTGATATATATATATGAAATGACATATATTAAAAATTATTCATTGCACCACAGTTGTATTAGCAAAAGATTAGAAGCAACTTGATATTCACCAACTGAGAGCTTGTCATGTCCACATATTCATGGGATGGAAAACTAATCAGCCATACATATGAAACTGCTAATACCAGTTGCTTGAGTAGAAGGGAACCATAACAGAAGGTAGATATTTCATTATTCACTCACTTGTGTCTTTTGAGCGTTGAATCACCTGAATTTACAAGTGTTTAAAAATAAATAAGCGAGTTAAACCCCTGCTCCCCCAGCCTTCTGAACTTGCCTTCCCTGGTTCCCCAAGGACTTTAACCTGAGATGAATAGGTCTAGGGTGACTATTATACTCACTCTTGATACACAACTATTAGGTTGGTACAAAAGTATTTGTGGTTTTGCATTGTTGAACTTTGCCATTTGATATTGGAGTA
The DNA here is from genome assembly GCA_006408675.1 of Madoqua kirkii. NCBI lineage: Eukaryota > Metazoa > Chordata > Mammalia > Artiodactyla > Bovidae > Madoqua > Madoqua kirkii. Next base: position 6,737 of record SJYC01051806.1, read on the forward strand.
CATTCTTAAATAAATGTGGTTATATTATACATCAAAAACAAAAAAACTCAACATTCAAAAAATGAAGATCATGACATCTTGGTCCCATCACTTCATGGTAAGTAGATGGGGAACAATGCAAACAGTGACAAACTTTATTTTCTTAGGCTGCAAAATCACTGCAAATGGTGACTACAGCCATGAAATTGGGAGATGCTTACTCCTTGGAAGGAAAGCTATGACAAACCCAGACAGTATATTAAAGAGGCATTACTTTCCTGACAGAGATCTATCTAGTCAAAGCTATTGTTTTTCCAGTAATCACATATGGTTGTGAGAGTTGAACCATAAAGAAGGCCAAGCACAGAATTGATGCTCTTGAATTGAGGTGTTGGAGAAGACTCTTCAGAGTCCGTTGGACTGAAAGGAGATCAAACCAGTCAATCCTGAAGGAAATCAATCTTGATTGATCAGTAGGGCTGATACTGAGTCTGAATGAAGCTCCAAAACTTCTGCCACCTGATGTGAGAGCCAACTCACTGGAAAAGACCCTGATGCTGGAAAAGATTGAAGGCAGGATAAGAAGGGGATGGCAGAGGATGAGATAGTTGGATAGTATCTCTGATTCAGCAGACATGAGTTCGAGCAAGCTCTAGAAGATTGTGAGGGCCACAGAGGCCTGCGTGTTGCAGTCCATGGGGTAGCAAAGAGTTGGACACAACTGATGAATGAACAACAACACACATTGTATAACACAGGCTTCCTAGAGGGCACTAGGAACAACCTGCCTGCCAATGCAGGAGATATGAGACATGGGTTTGATCCCTGGGTTTGAAAGATCACCCAGAGGAGGGCATCACAATCCACTTCAGTTTTCACGCCTAGAGAATCCCATGGACAAAGGAGTCTGGCAGGTTGCAATCCACAGGTTTACAGAGAGCCAGACACAGCTGAAGTGACTTAGCACACTGTATAGTTCAAGGAGCTCTACCTAATGCCCTGTGGTTACCTCAATAGGAAGAAAATTCACAGAGGTGGAATATATGTACATGATTGGCTGATTCATTTTGCTGTACCATAGAAACAACACAACACTGTAAAGCCTCTATACTCCAGTAAAAATTATTGGATAAAAATTAAAGGAAGTGGGGTGGGTGCAGCATGTCAACCATTGGGTGTGCTTAGTTCCTCAGCCATATCTGATTCCTTGTGACCCCATGGACTATAGCCCTCTGGGCTCCTCTGTCCATGGGATTTCACAGGCAAGAATACTAGAGTGAGTTGTCATTTCTTTCTCCAGAGGACCTCTCCAACCCAGGGATTGAACCTGGGCTTTTGCATTTCCTGCATTAGCAGGTGAGTTCTTTACCACTAGCAACCAAGAAGCCCCAGGTCAACCATTAAGTGATACCTAAACTCGACTCACAGAGGAGGGCGAGTTCAATACTGACTATCCATCTATGCTTGAGTGTATGTGAGTCAGGCTCTTAGAAAGTTCTTATTTCTCCTTGCAAAATCCTTATCTCCAAATTATGGCATTATGCTTGATAAAACCTTTCTCTTTCAAGCTCCATTCTACCTACAGGTCATTCTGTGTATTTTTTTTAATCATATTTTGTAAAGTATTTCCAAAAATGTAATGACTAACATGAGATGTTGTATTTGAATCTCACTTTGCCAATTAAATTTTTAAGTCTATTCTCTCACTAGTCTTATTGAAAGGGAAATAAAGTAAAAAGTAAAAGTGTTTGTCACTCAATCATGTCAGACTCTGTGGGACCCCCTGGATTGTAACCCTCTAAGCTACTCTGCCTCTGAAATTGTCTAGGCAAGTATACTGGAGTGGATTGCCATTCCCTTCTCCAGGGGATCTTCCCAACCAAGAGATTGAACTCTGGTCTCCCATATTGCAGGCAGATTCTTTATGGTCTGAGCTACCAGGGAAGTAAAATGTGGAAGAAACTTTAATATTATTTTATTTTAAAGGAAATATCCTCTTTTATGAACTACCTTTGAAATATATAACTTATTTATATATTTCAAAGGATTAAAGGATGCTGTAAGTTATCAGTCTTTGCCTTCTTTTTACAAAAGCACTTTAGGAAATAATATTTGCCCAAGAACTTCAATTCTTCTCTGATTCTAAAATATATGTTTGGGGTATTTAATTGGAAATTAAAAGGAAACAGAAATTTAAAAGATTGGAAAGTAAGTACTGTTCAAACTTAAATAGATATGCAAATATAATAGTAACTTTTCTTTCAAAGCCTAAAGGATAATTATATAGTCAATATGCTTATCACACTTCCCAATGTTTTGGTTTGTGTTTGAATTTTTTTGCCCTCCCACAGGAAATGAGGTTGTACTCAGTCCCCTCTTTTAGCATTAGTTTCTACAGCTGTTTAACAATTGCTACAAACTAAGTGGCTTGAAAGAGTAGCACTATGTTGTCAGTTTTTCAGGTGGGCTATACCAGGTTGTCTGCTGGGAGTCTCACAAGCTGAAATCAAGGTGTTAGCTGATTCAGTTTTTATTTTTATCCTGAGGTTCTGGGGCTCTGTGAGGGGGGGGGGGCTCTTTCAGCTTGTTGGCAGAATGTAGTCCCAGGCTTTTGTAGAACTGAGACCCCAGTTTTCTTGCTGCTCTGAGGTGGAGGTGGATACCCTCATCCCTGAGCGGCTGCTCTCAGGTCTCTCCGTTGAAGATGCTGCCAAGCTCTTCAACTCCAGCAACAGAATATCTCTTTTATCAAATCTTTCCCAACTTCACCACTCCACTTGCACTGTAACTACACCTGTCAGTGGGGTTTACCTAGTGGCTCAGAGGTAAACGCTCTGCTTGAAACACATTAACACAGGAGACTCTAGTTTGATTCCTGGATTGGGATGATCTCCTGGAGAAGGAAGTGGCAACCCATTCCAGTATTCTTCCTGAGAAATCCCATGGGCAGAGGAGCCTAATGGGTTACAGTCCAGGGGGTCACAGAGAGTCAGACATGACTGAGACTTTGTGGACATAAGTCCATATAGCCAAAGCTATGGTCTTTCCCGTAGTCATGTACTGATGTGAGAGTTGGACCATAAAGAAGGCTGAATATTCATTGGAAGGCTGTTGTTCATATTTCTGTTATTATAATCATTTAAGCACTACTTGCTCTAAGATAGTTGTATGAATAAATAGCTACACACAGGTTAAATTGCATCTACCATTTTTTAGCTTTAATGAGATAATTGACATATAACATTGTATAAAGTGTAAGGTGTACAGTGTGATGCCTTCATAGTCCTACTGATAAATGATTACCACAGAAAGGTTAGTTAATAACTTTATCATCTCAAATAGTTATCATTTCATTTTTGTGGTGAAATCACTCAAGATCTATTGTCTCAGCAACAGTTAAGTACATGATACCATAGTGTTAACTATAGTCACCACGCTGTACAGTATATCTCCAGATATATTAATCTTATAAGAGGGAATTTGGCACCCTTGTGACTGGTATCTTCCCACACAACCTCCCACCCTCTCCCCATTTTCTGGTGAACACCCACCTACTCTCTGTTTCTATGAGTTTGATGCTTTTAGACTTCACAAGAACATGATACCATTGAGTATTTGTCTTCTTAATCTAGCCTGTTTCACTTAGTATAATATAATGTCCTCAAGTTTCAGCTCTATTGTCACAAACGTCAGAATTTCCTTCTTTATCAAGGTTGAGTAATATTCCATTGTGTTCATGAGTGTATACATACCACATCTTCTTTAACTATTCATCTGTAGGTAAGTGGACTGCTTCCATTTTTTGACTATTGTGAATCATCTCTCAAACATGGGAGTGTAGATACCTCCTGAGATTCTGATTTACTTTCATTTGGATATATACCCTGAAGTGAAATTGTTGGGTCATTGAAATTGTAGAATTTGTTGAAATTCAGAAGTTGAAATTGTTGGTCATTCCATTTTTATTTCTTTGAGGAACTTTCACATTGTTCCACAATATAGTCCCATCAAAGATGCATAGATTTCCCTTTAATCTACACCCTCAGCAGTTGCTTGTTATCTTTTGTCTTGTTCATAATAGCCATTCTAATAGAGTTGAGGTGATATATTACTGTGGGTTTAATTTGCATTTTTGGTGATTAGTGATATGGCACATCTTTCCATATTACATGTCTTCTTTAGAAGAATGTCTCACCTTTCTCATTTAGATTTTTTTTTTTTGGCTATTGAATTGTATGAATTCCTTAATATTTTAAATGTTGACCCCATATCCTACTCTCTCATGGACTGAAGCATCATGTGAGAAATCTGTTGACAGTCTTTTGGTATTTTCCTTTCGAATTATAACTTGTTTCTTTTTCTTAAGATTCTCCTTGCTTTTCATTTTTAACCTCATTTTGTTATAGTGTGTCTTGAAAAAGATCTCTAACTTGCATTTTTTGGTGACCTGTGACCTTCTTGAACTTGGATATGCAGATCCCTCCATATATTTGAGAAGTTCTCACCCTTTATTTCTTTAAATAAGTATTCTTCCCCCTTCTTCTTCTCTTTTCATGTCTCCAATACTTTGATGGTTGTTTCTTTTCGAGGTTATTCAATACATCACTTACACTTCCATTCTTCCATTCTTTTTCCTTTGTTCTCTTACTGGAAAATTTCCAAGTTCTTATCCTCTAATTCACAGATTTTTAAAATTCCTATTGATCTCTTCTGTTGTTGACTTTTCTCTATTTCATTTTTTTAATTTAATCTATTCATTTTAGCACCAGAATTTCATTTCTTATGAAATTTCTTTGTTAAACTTCTCACTTTATTCAGGTATTATATTCCTAATTTCATTAAACTATCTTTCTGTATTTTCTTCTAGCTATTTTTTACTCCTTTAGAATAGCTATTTTTAATTCTATGTCAATGTGTTTAAGGACAGTAATTGTGATCCATTAGTGAAGCAAAGTTTCTTTGATTTTTTTTTTTTTATTTCTTGAAGTCTTAAGATGCTGTCTTTGCATATGCAGTAATAGCTACCTTCTCCAATCTTTAGGAACTTTTGTGGTGGCCCAGATGTAAAGACTCCACTTGCAATAAAGGAAACCCAGGTTCAATCCCTGTGTCAGGAAGACCCCCTGAGAAAAGGAAATGCAAACTACTCCAGTATTCTTGCCTGGAGAATACTGTGAACAGAGGAGCTTGGCGTGATACATACAGTCCATGGCGTCCCAAAGAGTTGGACAAGCTGAGCGACTAATACTTTCTAGTCTTTAAGGACTGATTTTGGGAGAGAAATATTCTCTACCAGCCCTGGTAGGGATGCAGACTTGCTGTGAATGTGCCTGCTTCACAATTTCTTGCTCCCTCTTGTGGCAGCATTCTTAGATTTGCATGCCTTCCCTAATCATGCAACACTTGCGGGTAAGTGCTGACAGCCTCTCTTGCTTTCTCCAGAGTGCCCTTAAGTTAAGCTCTGTGATCTCTTCCTGGGCCACATAGTCAGGCTGATTTTCTGCAAGTGGTCAGCAACCATTTGCCAAAGGACAGTTTTATGCATGTGCAAAGAGCCAGCCACAGGGTAGGGTGAGTAGAGGGGTAAAACGTATATCATGCTGGGAGTGCCTGGGGGCCATGTGAGGGAACCAGGAGGCGGGGCATCCTCAGGGGCTCATGGACTGCCTCTTGATGAAGGTTGTGATACCATTGGTAGGATCCATGTCCCTTGAATGCTCTTTGATGGTCCTCCTTGCTGCTTTCCAGGTCTTTTCCAGGGCCGCCATTCATAGAGCTCACTTCTCAGTGCTCTAGATGGGGCAAGAGATATTTGGACTTCTTTGGCTAAGCCCACACAGCTGGGACAACCAGGCTTTTACCCACCTTATCTCACTTCCCCCCCAAGGGTAACTCATGTCTTGAAAAGGTCTCACTTGGCACTAAGATGGGCCACCTCAGGGAAGGGAATGACCCAAATAAAGTCAAACAGTCCCTCTTACCCACTTCAGTGTATTCAGTCCCAGGTGTTTTTATCCCAGTGATGTACTGGAACTTCTCTGCTGGAAACCACATACACTCTCAGCCATGGGTGATCATATAAGACCATCTTCTCCCAGGGCCTGCCGAGACAGGCACTGGAGCCAATTCACTGTGACTGTAGAACCCGACCCACAGTTGTGACTGAGGTCTGTGTGCCTATTCCCCCATGCATGGGTAGGTGAGATTCCTCCCAGATCCTTTGGCACAAGATGTGGACCCCATAGCTCCCACTAGGCATTTTTGTCTGAGGATGGATACCAAACATTTGTTGTTGAGGCTGGATGCTGTCTATGATGATGTCTTAGTCTTGCTGCTGATGCCACTCCAGCATCTTTAGTTGAGATACTGGTGTTCTGCTTGTAACCTGATCTAGCACTGAGGACTCCCTAATATGTATAGAAGATAATTCCATTTGTTATTTTCTGTACAAATATCAAAAGTGGTCAGCTCTCATGTGAATATTTGTCAACAGAAATTAATATTTCATCAGTTTCTATTTTTGTTTGATTGCTTGTTCTTTTTCTTCCTTGTTAACATTTAGTAATTCCAGCCTGACAGTTTACATATTTATATATCTTTGTGGTTGTTGTCTAGTTGCTAAGTCAGGTCAACTTTTTTCCAGCCCCATGAACTGTGCCTGCCAGGTTCCCTCTCTGTGGAATTTTTCAGGCGCAAATACTGGAGTGGGTTGCCATTTCCTTCTCCAGAATGGAAAGATCCCATCAGGGGATCTTCCTGACTCAGGGATTGAACCTGTTTGTCCTGTGTTGGCACGTGGATTCCGTAAGACTGAGCCATTATGTATTTTCAGCAAATTTTAATCGACTTTAAATAATTCTCTTAAATTCAGCTGTATATCTGTACTGTTCAAAAGGAGGGAAGGAAATGTATGCCTATCCCCACACTTTCCTTATAGTCAGCCTCAATAGAACTTGTTCAAATGGCAGCATGATCCACCTGTAGTTGTTTAGCAGTGGTTTTAGCTTGATTTTAACATATCTTTTCTATTTAAAAATATGTTAATTAAAAGGTTTATTAAAAGGTTTAAAATGCTGTTATTCAATCAAAGAAAAATAAAGATGTGATCATCACTAGATTATGGGAGATATAGTAAATTAAAATTAAATATGATATCCTGGCATTAATTGCAGTTAAAATGTTAGAAAGAGTTGCCTTTTTTTTTTAACGTACTCAGAGATAAGTTACTCAAAAATAAATTTCCTGCCTACTTGCATGAAGGTAGCTTTAAGGGAATTGCATTCCTGTTGGTTATGCCTGAATATATTTCACAGTCAGAATTTCAATTACTAAGGACCTTACATTAGTGAGCCAGAAGAAATCTGTCAGTAAAATAAATAAATAAATAAGTGAGTAGACTAAAAGTATGTCTTCTCTTGTGCTTCTTCCATGTATGGGAAGAATCAATTTGCTTTCATCGTAATCCCAAATAGAAGAAGCAATTGACTTTGGGGAAATCCTGTAAAATTTATTGCTGACAGCATGTTAGAGAGTACTTTCTAAGGATGACAGAACACATGAATTGATTTTGCTTCCAGTGACACTGGGATAACTGATTCTCTCAATCACCTAGCAGAGCTCTGGGGTTTGTTGTCACTTTTTCCTGCAGTTTAAAAGGTTTATATCAAGTTGGAGGGAGGATAGTCTGAAAGGAAATATCTATTGGGGTACTTAATTAATATGATATATCCAACTGCCATTGCACACATATAGGTGCTTTACAGAGTTATTTGATTAAATATATAAGAAAGGAAATGTTGACTTAAATATAATTGCAAGATTTAAACACTAGCAAGTATATTAAAGGATTAAAATAATGTACTCCAAAAACCTTAATTAAAACTCGGTTTAAGAAAAAGACAATTTAGAGAGACACTCTCTTATTTAGAAATATATGTGTTCCCTTATACATCAACTTTAGCATTTATAATATAAAGATGCATATAGTTGTCAAATACAGTGGTTGATTTTGGAAGACTACATGGAATTCTTGAGTAGCTAATATACAGCTTGCAAACCTCATAGGGTATTTGTGAGGCATAAGTATACGGAAAATGTGTGAGGTATATAATACATAAGACAGTATGGGGTACATAGGCATATGTTTTGTATGGGCTTCCCCAGTGGCTCAACAATAAAGAATCTGCCTTCAGTGCAGGAGATGCAAGAGATATGGATTTGTTCCCTGGATCAGAAAGATTCCCTGGAGGAGAAATGGCAACCCACTCCAGTATTCATGCCTGGAAAATCCCATGGACAAAAGAGCCTCGTGGGCTATAGTCCATAGGTTCACAAAGAGTTGGACCCAACTGAAGAGACTGAGCATGCACACACACATACATGGTTTTGTATATTTTATTAGTATACATTGAAACATGTATACACATGCATGTATATTGATATTTATATATGCACGTATACATGTACAGGCATACATCAGAGATATTGAGTGTTCAGTTTCAGACAACTATGATAAAACAAATACCACAATAAATGGCAATATACATAAAAATTATATTTACAGTGTATTGTAGTTTAAAAAGACCATGATGCTGGGATGGATTGAGGGCAAGAGCAGTAGGGGGTGACAGAGGCTAAGATGGTTGGATGGCATCCTTGACTCAGTGGACATAAGTTTGAGCAAACTCTGAGAGATGGTGAAAGAGAAGGAGGCCTGTGTGCTTCAGTCCACGGGGTCGCAAAGAGCTGGACACAACTTAGTGACTGAACAACAAGTGTGAAATAGCATTATGTCTAAAAAATGTTTAAACTTTAATTTAAAAATTAAGGGACTCCCCTAGTGGCTCAGATGGTAAAGCATCTGCCTATGGTGTGGGAGACCTGAGTTCAATCTCTGAGTCAGGAAGATCCCCTAGAGAAGGAAATGGTAACCCACTCCAGCACTCTTGCTTGGAAAATCCCATTGACAGAGGAGCCTGGTAGCCTACAGTCCACAGGATCGCAAAGAGTCACACATGACTGAATGATTTCACTTTTACTTTAATTTAAAAATACTTTTTAATTGCTAAAAGTGCTAATTATCTTCTAAGCTTTCAGTGAGTCATATTGTTATTGTTTAGTTGCTAAGTCACGTCCAACTCTTTGTGACCTCATGGACTGTATGTAGCTCTCCAGTCTCCTCTGTCCGTGGAATTCTCTAGGCAAGAATATTGGAGTGGGTTGCCAATTCTTTCTCCAGAGGATGTTCTTGGCTCAGAGATCGAACAAGCATTTCCAGAATTATAGGCAGATTCTTTACCACTGAGCTAGCAAGAAAGCCCCTCAGTGAGTCATAGTGGTAAAATTAAAGATCACAGAGCAGCATAGCAAGTATAATAATAATAAAAAGTTTTAAATTACCAAAATACCAAATGTGACACAGGGACATGAAGAGAGCAAACTCTTTTGGAAAAATGAAATCCATAGACTTGGTAAAATTAAAGATCACAGAGCAGCATAGCAAGTATAATAATAATAAAAGTTTTAAATTACCAAATTACCAAATGTGGCACAGGGACATGAAGAGAGCAAACCCTTTTGGAAAAATGACATCCATAGACTTGGTCTACTCAGAGCTGCCACAAGCCTTTATATCTGAGAAGCCCAAGAGAACAGAGCACACTAGGATGATATATGCCAGTGATTAGTTTCATATATGCACATATAATTTAAATATTATAGAGTATTTTCAAGCATTTTAATACTATTTTCAAATACATAGGATGTAAGGGGAAGTTTTTTAAGTCTGCACAAGACCAAAAAACCCCAGAACATTAGAGATGTTTTGTAACTTCTTTTCCTCCTCTCACTTATGCCTCCACCATCTCCAAAAATACCCTCATGGGAATCAAAACCAAGATTAAAATACACATGTTCTATTTTTAAAGGCCTGTGTAACAGATTGCAAGTTAGCCTCCTATTATTTTAACAGTTCCACTGAGGACTCTAAGAAAGGCTGAGGAAGAAAAACAATAGGGCCATTTCGTCTCCCTCTGGGGAGAAGTAGGAGTTGTCTATCATTAATTCCAAAAGGAATCACTCAAGTGTCCTTTGGGGAACATTAAACAGTCAAGCACTCGCCTTTGCTAAGAGAGGTAGTGGTCAAAAATGTGGCAGATGGGACCTTAATAGAAAATTTGAAACATCTTGCCCATCAACCACTTCTGCCAGCCCCTTCTTGGGCAAAAATATGGAATTCTTCCCTTCATCTTAAGGCAAGTCAAGGAGATTTGAAGGGAAGCACAGCAAGAGTGTTTCATCTCTTCACTGGGACTTGAGGACCCCAGGGGCCAGCAGAAGATGCTACAAAAATATAGCTAAGGTGGCAGAGAGAGAAAGCCAAGTCTATACTTCTAGCAAGATAAATGTGCCCCAGAGAGAGAAAAGTAAGATAACCATGGGGATTCTGCACAAGTGAGTAGATTGGAAGTTTAAAATAACCCTCGATGACAGAGTCTCAGCTTCCCATGACCCAAAGGATGGGAAATGCTAAGTAAGGTGCCAGAGAAGTTTGAGCTCTTGTCTATATCAAGGCTATTGCCATTGCAGGTCTGCAAAAATGGGCACTGAGAAAGATACAGTGAGAATGCCTCAATGATGGAGAGCACACTAACACAGACCACGACTCACTCTGTCTCATATGATCACGTTGCTTTCAGCAAATCCTACCTTCTTTTGGGTCAGATTCTGGAAGTGTTTTAAATTTCAGCTATTAGAAAGAGAAAAAAATCACATATTAACACATGTATGTGGAATCTATAAAAATGGTGCAGTTGAATCTATTTTCAAAGCAGAAATAGAGACATAAACATAGAGAACAAACATATGGACACAAAGGGAGGAAGGAAAGGGTGGGATGAATTGGGAGATTGAGATTGACATATATACACTCTCTCTCTGCTGAATTGTGTCCAAATCCTTGCAACGCCATGGACTATAGCCTGTCAGGCTCCTCTGTCCATGGAGATTCTCCAAGCAAGAATACTGGACTACATTGCTATATATGAAATACATAAATAATGAGAACATATTGTATAGCACAAGGAACTCTATTCAATGCTCTATCAGTTCAGTTCAGTTCAGTCACTCAGTTGTGTCCAACTCTCTGTGACCCCGTGGACTGCAGGACACCAGGCTTCCTTGTCTATCACCAACTCCCAGAGCTTACTCAAAGTCATGTCCATCGAGTTGGTGATGGCATCCAACCATCTCATCTTCTCTCATCCCCTTCTCCACCTGTCTTCAATCTTTCCCAGCATCAGGGTCTTTTCTACTGAGTCAGTTCTTCACATCAGGTGGGCAAAGTATTGGAGTTTCAGCTTCAGCATCAGTCCTCCCAATAAATATTCAGGACTGATTTCCTTTAGGATAGACTGGATGGATCCTCTTGCAGTACAAGAGACTTTCAAGTCTTCTCCAACATCACATTTCGAAAGCATCAATTCTTCGGTGCTCAGCATTCTTTATAGTCCAGCTCTCACATCCATACATGACTAATGGGAAAACCATATCTCTGACCAAATGGATGTTTGTTGGCAAAGTAATGTCTCTGCTTTTTAATATGCTGTCTAGGTTGATCAGAGCTTTCCATCCAAGGAGCAAATGTCTTTTAATTTCATGACTGCAGTCACCATCTGCAGTCATTTTGGAGCCCTGAAACATAAAGTCTCTCACTGTTTCCATTGTTTCCTTATTTGCCATAAAGTGATGGGACAAGATGCCACGAGCTTAATTTTCTAAATGTTGAGTTTTAAGCCAACTTTTTCACTCTCCACTTTCACTTTCATCAAGATGCTCTTTAGTTCTTCTTTGCTTTCTGCCATAAGGGTGGTGTGAACTGCATATCTGAGGTTATTGATATTTGTCCCGGTAATCTTGACTCCAGTTTGTGCTTCATCCAGCCTGGAATTTCACATGATGTACTCTGAATATAAGTTAAATAAGTAGGGTCACGACAGGCAGCCTTGGCGTCCTCCTTTCCCAATTTGGAACCAGTCTGTCGTTCCATGTCCAGTTCTAACTGTTG
>SJYC01051807.1:0-20514 GCA_006408675.1 Madoqua kirkii
GGGACATGAAGAGAGCAAACTCTTTTGGAAAAATGAAATCCATAGACTTGGTAAAATTAAAGATCACAGAGCAGCATAGCAAGTATAATAATAATAAAAGTTTTAAATTACCAAATTACCAAATGTGGCACAGGGACATGAAGAGAGCAAACCCTTTTGGAAAAATGACATCCATAGACTTGGTCTACTCAGAGCTGCCACAAGCCTTTATATCTGAGAAGCCCAAGAGAACAGAGCACACTAGGATGATATATGCCAGTGATTAGTTTCATATATGCACATATAATTTAAATATTATAGAGTATTTTCAAGCATTTTAAATACTATTTTCAAATACATAGGATGTAAGGGGAAGTTTTTTAAGTCTGCACAAGACCAAAAAACCCCAGAACATTAGAGATGTTTTGTAACTTCTTTTCCTCCTCTCACTTATGCCTCCACCATCTCCAAAAATACCCTCATGGGAATCAAAACCAAGATTAAAATACACATGTTCTATTTTTAAAGGCCTGTGTAACAGATTGCAAGTTAGCCTCCTATTATTTTAACAGTTCCACTGAGGACTCTAAGAAAGGCTGAGGAAGAAAAACAATAGGGCCATTTCGTCTCCCTCTGGGGAGAAGTAGGAGTTGTCTATCATTAATTCCAAAAGGAATCACTCAAGTGTCCTTTGGGGAACATTAAACAGTCAAGCACTCGCCTTTGCTAAGAGAGGTAGTGGTCAAAAATGTGGCAGATGGGACCTTAATAGAAAATTTGAAACATCTTGCCCATCAACCACTTCTGCCAGCCCCTTCTTGGGCAAAAATATGGAATTCTTCCCTTCATCTTAAGGCAAGTCAAGGAGATTTGAAGGGAAGCACAGCAAGAGTGTTTCATCTCTTCACTGGGACTTGAGGACCCCAGGGGCCAGCAGAAGATGCTACAAAAATATAGCTAAGGTGGCAGAGAGAGAAAGCCAAGTCTATACTTCTAGCAAGATAAATGTGCCCCAGAGAGAGAAAAGTAAGATAACCATGGGGATTCTGCACAAGTGAGTAGATTGGAAGTTTAAAATAACCCTCGATGACAGAGTCTCAGCTTCCCATGACCCAAAGGATGGGAAATGCTAAGTAAGGTGCCAGAGAAGTTTGAGCTCTTGTCTATATCAAGGCTATTGCCATTGCAGGTCTGCAAAAATGGGCACTGAGAAAGATACAGTGAGAATGCCTCAATGATGGAGAGCACACTAACACAGACCACGACTCACTCTGTCTCATATGATCACGTTGCTTTCAGCAAATCCTACCTTCTTTTGGGTCAGATTCTGGAAGTGTTTTAAATTTCAGCTATTAGAAAGAGAAAAAAAATCACATATTAACACATGTATGTGGAATCTATAAAAATGGTACAGTTGAATCTATTTTCAAAGCAGAAATAGAGACATAAACATAGAGAACAAACATATGGACACAAAGGGAGGAAGGAAAGGGTGGGATGAATTGGGAGATTGAGATTGACATATATACACTCTCTCTCTGCTGAATTGTGTCCAAATCCTTGCAACGCCATGGACTATAGCCTGTCAGGCTCCTCTGTCCATGGAGATTCTCCAAGCAAGAATACTGGACTACATTGCTATATATGAAATACATAAATAATGAGAACATATTGTATAGCACAAGGAACTCTATTCAATGCTCTATCAGTTCAGTTCAGTTCAGTCACTCAGTTGTGTCCAACTCTCTGTGACCCCGTGGACTGCAGGACACCAGGCTTCCTTGTCTATCACCAACTCCCAGAGCTTACTCAAAGTCATGTCCATCGAGTTGGTGATGGCATCCAACCATCTCATCTTCTCTCATCCCCTTCTCCACCTGTCTTCAATCTTTCCCAGCATCAGGGTCTTTTCTACTGAGTCAGTTCTTCACATCAGGTGGGCAAAGTATTGGAGTTTCAGCTTCAGCATCAGTCCTCCCAATAAATATTCAGGACTGATTTCCTTTAGGATAGACTGGATGGATCCCCTTGCAGTACAAGAGACTTTCAAGTCTTCTCCAACATCACATTTCGAAAGCATCAATTCTTCGGTGCTCAGCATTCTTTATAGTCCAGCTCTCACATCCATACATGACTAATGGGAAAACCATATCTCTGACCAAATGGATGTTTGTTGGCAAAGTAATGTCTCTGCTTTTTAATATGCTGTCTAGGTTGATCAGAGCTTTCCATCCAAGGAGCAAATGTCTTTTAATTTCATGACTGCAGTCACCATCTGCAGTCATTTTGGAGCCCTGAAACATAAAGTCTCTCACTGTTTCCATTGTTTCCTTATTTGCCATAAAGTGATGGGACAAGATGCCACGAGCTTAATTTTCTAAATGTTGAGTTTTAAGCCAACTTTTTCACTCTCCACTTTCACTTTCATCAAGATGCTCTTTAGTTCTTCTTTGCTTTCTGCCATAAGGGTGGTGTGAACTGCATATCTGAGGTTATTGATATTTGTCCCGGTAATCTTGACTCCAGTTTGTGCTTCATCCAGCCTGGAATTTCACATGATGTACTCTGAATATAAGTTAAATAAGTAGGGTCACGACAGGCAGCCTTGGCGTCCTCCTTTCCCAATTTGGAACCAGTCTGTCGTTCCATGTCCAGTTCTAACTGTTGCTTCTTGACCTGCAAAGAAATTTCTTAAGAGACAGATCAGGTGGTCTGGTATTCCCATGTCTTAAAGAATTTTCCAGTTTGTTGTGATTCATACAGTCAAAGGCTGTAGAATAGTCAATAAAAGAGAAGCAGATGCTTTTCTGTAACTCTCTTGCTTTTTTCATGATCCAGCAGAAGTTAAGAATTTGCAGTCTGGTTCCTCTGTCTTTTCTAAATCCATCTTGAACATCTGGAAGTTCATGGTTCATGTACTGTTGAAGCCTGGCTTAGAGCATTTTGAGCATTACTTTGCTAGCATGTGAGATGAGTGCAACTGTGTGGTAATTTCAACATTCTTTGCCATTGCCTTTATTTGGGATTGGAATGAAAACTGACATTTTCCAGTCCTGTGGCCACTGCAGACTTTTCCAAATTTGCTGGCATATTGAGTGCAGCACTTTCACAGCATCATTTTTTTAGGATTTGAAATAGCTCACCTTAATTTCATTACCTCCAAAAGTTTTGTTAACAGTGATGTTTCCTAAGGCCACTTTACTTTGCATTCCAGGATGTCTGACTCTAGGTGAGAGATCAGACCATCGTGATTATTTGGGTCTTGAAGATCTTTTTTGTATAGTTTTCTATGTATTGTTGCCACCTCGTCTTAATATGTTCTTCTGTTCAGTCCATACCATTTCTGTCCTTTCTTGTGCTCATCCTTGCATGAAATATTCCCTTGGTATTTCTAATTTTCTAAAAGAGATCTCTAGTCTTTCCCATTCTATTCTTTTCCTCTATTTCTTTGCATTGACCACTGAGGAAGGCTTCTTATCTCTCCTTGCTATTTCTTTTCTTTCTTTTCTTTTTCTTTTTTTTTTTTTGGAACTCTGCATTCAAATGGGTATATCTTTCCTTTTCTCCTTTGCCTTTAGCTTCTCTTCTTTTCTCAACTATTCATAAAGCCTCCTCAGACAACCATTTTTCCTTTTAGCCTTTCTTTTTCTTGGGGATGGTCTTGATCACTGCCACTGATACAGTGTCACAAACCTCCATCCATAGTTCCTCAGGCACTCTGTCTATTAGATCTAATTCCTTGAATCTGTTTGTCACTTCCACTGTATAATCGTAAGGGATTTCATTTAGGTCATACCTGAATGATCTAGTGGTTTCCCCAGCTTTCTTCAACTTAAGTATGAATTTAGCAATAAGGAGTTCATGATCTGAGCCACAGTCAGCTCCTGATCGTATAGAGCTTCTCCCTCTTTGGCTGCAAAAAAATGTAATCAATCTGATTTCAGTGTTCACCATATGGTGATGTCTATGTGTAGTTTTCTCTTGCATTGTTGCAAGAGAATGTTTGCTATGCCCAGTGCATTTTCTTGGCAAAACTCAGTTAGCCTTTGCCCTATTTTGTTTTGTACTCCAAGGCCAAATTTGCCTGTTATTCCAGGTATCTTTTGACTTCCAATTTTTGCATTCCAGTCCCATATAATGAAAAGGCCGTTGATTTTGGGTGTTTGTTCTAGAAAGTCATGTAGGTCTTCATAGAACCATTCAATTTCAGCTTCTTCAGCATTACTGGTCAGGGCATAGACTTGGATTACTGTGAAATTGAATGATTTGTCTTGGAAATGAACAGAGATCATTCCGTCATTTTTGAGATTGCATCCAAGTACTGCATTTTAGACTCTTTTGTTGACTATGATGGCTACTCCATTTCTTCTAAGGAATTCTTGCCCACAATAGTAGATACAATGGTCATCTGAGTTAAATTCACCCATTCCAGTCCATTTTAGCCCACTGATTCCTAAAGTGATGTTCATTCTTGCCATCTCCTGTTTGACCACTTCCAATTTGCCTTGATTCATGGACCTTACATTCCAGGTTCCTATGCAATATTGCTCTTTACAGCATCAGACTTTACTTCCATCACCAGTCACATCCACAACTGGGTGTTGTTTTTGCTCTATAGTGACTGAAATGGGAAGAAAATCCAAAATAGAGGGGAAATATGTATATTACAGCTAATTGATTTTGCTATACAGTAGAAAGTAACATAACATTTTAAAGTAACTATACTACAATAGAAAATTTTTTAAAACATTTAAAAAATTGCAGCTAAGTAGGGAGTAGTTCAAAAAAGATATCTAAAGAAGGAACCAACTAGTTCATCTCCCACCAGAGGCTAGCAGGTCTAGAGCAGATCACGTTTTGGGTCTGCTGGTCTGAACTAGGTTGTCGTTATATAATGAATATCCTGTCTGGAATGTTTATACAGAAGCAAGGAACTATTTATATTGCATATTATATGGAGTGCCTAAAAAGCTTGAGGGCTTGTCTAAAGTTTTATCCTGTAGCATTAAAAGAAGGATTAGACCACAAAGCAGATGCAAAGGTGAGAATAAAAATAGTTCGTTCAAAACTCCAGTGTTCAAAGGTATGAAACCATTTCCATATCTAGTAACTCCACTTGTAAAGAAATACATCCCTTTATCTAAACTTAAAGAAAATGTTGATGGTTCAGATGGTAAGCAATCTGCCTTCAATGCAGATTGAGATTGAATGCAGACTGAGGGTTTGATCCCTGTATTGGGACAATCCTCCGGAGAAGGGCATGGCAACCCACTTCAGTATTTTTGCCTGGAAAATCCCCATGGACAGAGGAGCCTGGCAGGCTACAGTTCATGGTGTCACAGAGTCTGACATGATAGCAACTAAGCACAGCATAAATAAAACATTTATTTTCCACCTCAATAATATATGTATATAATTTGTCCCTCCTTGGCCACCCCTGATACTCCCTTAGCTCATTTACCATTATACCATCATCATTGTTCTGAATGGTTTTGCCACCTGTGGTCTCTCAGAATTGTCAGTCTATATGCAACACTTTCTCCAGTTTGGTATTAATATTCAAAAACATTAGAATCCGTCATTTCAGCTTTTGCTTTATATATCTCAGGTCCCCCAACACCTTCAGAATAAAAGCCGTTCTTTTCTTTCTTTTTCTTTTCTTTCCTTTTTTTTTAAAAACAGATATCAGACCCTTTTTTGATTTGTCTCTTATTTTGCTTTTCAAGGGTCATGTTTATCATCACTGCATAAACTCCTTTTGCTCCAGTATTTCCTCAAAAATGTGATGTCTCCATATCTCTTTATTAAATGTCAGAATCACTGCCTGACTCCTTCTACCACTTTTTAAGCCTGACTAACATCTTCTTTGCCATAAAAATTAGTCTCAGAGGCAATTCTAACTAATGATTTCCTTAAAGGCCCTTTCTAATTTTTTTTTTTCCGCCTGTCACTCTGAGCTAAATCTCTCTGTCCTGCTATGTAACCTCCCAGAAATTTCTGTCATTGCGTTAGATCTATCAGGTGTGCATGTTCAGTTGTATCCTGATCTGAAACTCCATGGACTATAGCCCACCAGACTCCTCTGCCCATGGAATTTTGCAGACAAAGATACTGGAGGTCTGTCATGAGGAAGTAGTAAATTAAATAGATACTGCTAATAACATAAAAATTGCCAATGAAATGACTTCTACAGAAAGCCCAGCTCTTAGTGAATTTCTCTGATTACTACAGCTTACAAATACTGACACGGCTAGTCTACACTTCACATCTAATCTTCTATATTATTTAGAACTTTCCTGGCCATTTCCATCTACTTGCTTTACTTCAGCTTTAAGATCAGCTTACCAAGTTGTAAAAAGTAAATTTCTGTTGATATTTTAATCAAATACATCAACTTTGTAGACTAATTTAGAAAAAAATGACATTAGTATAATTATTATTTGCTTTTTGCCCTATAAGAATATGATATATGTAGAGGAGGGATAAATTGGGAACTGTCAGAGTAGGAAATGGCAACCCACTCCTGAATTCTTGCCTGGAGAATGCCATAAACAGAATACCATAGACTTGCAATGGGTTAGACATGCCTGAGCAGGCATGCACGTACAGGGAACTGCACTCAATATCTTGTAATAAACTATAATGGAAAAAAAAATCATATACTGATGACTAGCTTCTACCATCATGTGAATGTAATAAAAATGTTACATGTGAAATGAAATGTAAATAATAGAATTAATTATCATGCCAACAAAATAAGAGGGCTTCCCTTGAGGCACTAGTGGTAAAAAACCTACCTGCTGATGCAGGAAACATGAGATGTAGGTTCTATCCCTGGGTTTGGGAAAATTCCCTGGAGGAGAACATGGCAACCCACTTCAGTATTCTTGCCTGGAGAATCCCATGGACAGAGGAGCCTAGCAGGCTGCAGTCCGTAAAGTCACATAGAGACAGACATGACTGAAGTGACTTAGCACAAATGTGTATAAAATGTTAGCAGTAATATGAATAACATTGATAGTTACTACTTATTAAGGGCTTACTTAATCCCAGGTAAGTTTTATAACTCTACAGAGAACATCATATAAGTTAATTAAACTTCAAAAAAACTGTAGCTTATTCTTTTTTCCGTTCTTATATGAGAAAACTGCTGTTTTGAGAGATTAAGTAAATTCACAGAGGTAATGAAAGAGTAAGATAGAGTGCTAACCCTATTCCTGATTCTGCAATTCTTTCAGTTGACTTTTAGTTTTCACAAAATAATCCTGACTACCCATAATTCTTGTTTTTATTATATCTGCTAACTATAGATATGTATCCCTTTAAATAAAAACAGGAATGCAAGTTGATGATTTTAGCTTGGTTCCTAAGTAGTTAACAGAGAAAAGAGGTGGGAGAGAGTTCTGTATTATCGTTTTGATGGGACTCACAATGAATCCTCATTTTGGAGTCTTTTAGATCAAATCCTCTCTCTGGTAAAATATTTCTTTTTTCCTTTAATGCAGTTTTGATAGAATTTAAATTCTTCTGTTGCTGCTTCTGATAGGATGTTGTGACCTCTAACTGTTTATGATGCTGATGCTGAGGGCCAGGTCTTTATATCTCAATATTTTAAGTATATTTTTAGATTTACAACTAGCTATGAAAAAAATGCCTTTGACAAGCAATTCTATTGAAATACTTAAAAAAAATCCAGAGATAAGTTTTGGCAACTTTATTCCTGTAATATTATCTGGAAAATATTTCCTTCATTTATTCATTCTCCCACATTGACTTAGGAAGTATGTAATATAGTTATAAAATTAAAGAGGGCTTCATATATATCAGTTAGTGTTAATTTTTACTGAATCTTAGTTGGAAAAATTGGTTGTTTTACAATTACAAACCTATTGCTAAGCAAGGGTTTTTCTATATGGATACTCATAGATTTCTAAGAAGCTGATTCAGTATTAGGATTTATTATGTTGATGTTTTAATATGTGGGTCAGAACAAGTGGTTTATAGATTTCCATGCCATGTACTGTTTCTTCCTGCCTTAATGGAAAACTCTTAAACAAATGTGTTTATTAAGGAAATATCCCAAGGTAGAGGTAAGTAGTAATTCACAATGAATTCTTTATTTAGCTTCTGCCATAAAATTATCCTTGCTGTAAGAGTAAGCAAAATATGCTAACATATTAATAATGTATATGAGGGTCATAAAATAAGGCACACTTTTTTCATTATATATAAATAAATATATACATATATTCTAATTTAAATTGAAAGATATCCCTCCATGTATAAAATTTTATTTATTGTGAGGAATAAGAGAAGATTTGGGGTCATAAACTAAAAGTGCTATGTAAATTCAAAAGTAAGCTTTTTCTTTCTTTAATTTATCATTACAATTATTGGGAGAAATCAACATCTGATTATAGAATAATTCATTATAAAAGAGAGATTTCAAGTGTAAAACGATGTGAGTACCAGTTGAATAGCTAAGGGATGAAAGATAAAAAAGGAAGACTTAGTAAGGCAGAGACTGAAATTTTGTTCAAAAGTTGATTCTGAAAATAAGTAACAAAATAAAATTGGAAATGTATAAGTAATATTTAGCTACTTATGAGACATTACAGAATGTCTAACCTTTCTTCCCATTATATTGACATTGAACGTACAAGCCATGTACGTGTACAAGCTGAGATCTGTTTAGATCTGATTCTTGTAATCAAGAATCTATGCCAATGGATAGCTTGATAGTTCTATTCTCAAGTATCTTTAAAGCATATCATATCATTTGTTTCCTGCCTGCATAGCTCTAGTTTTGAATATTTGGGATTTCAGATATTCTCAATTATAAAAGAACACCTAAACCATAAGAATCCACACCTAAACCTAATTGTTAGGTAAAGATGACTAGGACCCCCAAAACAGTGTCTAACAGGCTTTTTAATGGCGAAGCGCTCCCAGATGGAGTTCCCGGACCCAAACGAGGCAGGTTGAGGAAGTCCGCACCCAGAACATGTTGCGGGTGGCTTTTATATGCTTGTTGCAAGGGATGGTCAGGCTAGATGGACGGGGGTTCAGATAGGTCACTAGGCTGAGGCGTTGTGGGCTGACAGGTCCTTCTACATAGCTGGGGTGGGGCAGCTTTAGCTGGCAAAGTGTGCTGTCACTGGTACCCAGGATCTGGGAGGGTCCTTCTGTTAGAGACCTCCCCCACTGGCGGGGGAGAGAAAGGGCCGCCCACCATGGCCCCCGGGGGCCAACCTTACATTTTGACCCTTTTGATAAGATAAGGGGCGCCATTATCGTTTCTGGCTACTTCCTGCTGAACTGGGGTGTCGCTGGGGCTGAGGGTTGTGGCCAGAACCCGATGACCTTTAGGGGGCCTCAGGGTGTCTGGACGGGAGTTTGGAGTATGTGGCCACCATCAACATCTGTCCAGTAGCCGTCTGCGTCAGGTCCCTGACCCTCTGGAGGATGATCTGAAAAACACAAGGTCCTATCGACAGGATGAGGAACAAGACTGTGAGGGGTCTGAGAAGTGGGAGAAGCCATTCTGCCCAAGATGACTTCCACTATCCCGAGAAACTGGAACCTCCAGCCTCGGCCTGTCCAAGTCTGATGCTCTCTCTCAGCTCTTGGACCTTGCTGTGAACTATTCCCAAGGCATTAATGAAGAAACAACAGTCTTCCCTTAGGAACTGATAGGTTCCCCCTTTTTCAGCTGTTAGCAGGTGTAGGGTCCTTCGATTTTGGAGAGCCATGGCTGCCAGCGAGGTTATCTGGGTCTGTAATGCCATTAGGGAGTCTGCCACCTTGTCCAGGTCACGATTGAGGTCTGCTGACAGCTTATAGCAAAAGTGCGTGGCTGATCCCAGTCCTCTTGCCCCCAGTCCTAAGGATGTGAATAAACCTCCTCCGAGGAGCAGGGGGAGCTGCAGCTAAGGCCCTCCAGCGGCGGTGAGTTGGTTGGATCTGGTCTTCCATCGCCTGTGGTGTCAGAATGGTCAGATAGAGTGTAAGGAAGACTGGGGTGCAAGCTGAGTCCAGTTGGGCAGAAAACATGGTAATAAGGTGGTTTGATTACAGAGAAAGAATATCCTCGGTTTTCCACATATTGGATGGTTTGGGGATGGAGGTCTCGTCTCGAGCCATCACAGGCCACTGTGGTTAATGAGGTGTCTTTGGCCAGAACACAAGAGGCATTGGCTGGTAGGTATAGTATCTCAGTGGTCAAGGCCCCCATTTGGCAAGGTTACTTTTGTGGCATTTGGAGTGAGATTTTGGGCCTCTATGCATTTCCTGGGGATTGGTTGGGCAAGGAACGGTTGAGGTTTCAAAGGAAGACAGAGCCAACATGAAAGGTTTGGTGAGGTTTCAGTCAGGGTCTGATAGGTGTCATTGATACTGGTGAAAATTTGGGATAAAAAATTTAGGGGTTTTGAGCGCCTGATGAACCTGGTGTAAGAGTTTGTTGGGCTTATGGTGTCGATCAGAGGCTTCAGTTGCCAACTTTATGAGGTTCTGTTGGACCTGATGTTGGATTTGTTTTTGCCTCTGATCTTGGACCCCCCTCCTGTCTGTCATTCCGTAGTGAGTTTGCATGGTAAAAACAGAGATCTTTGTGCTTAACTTTATAGCAGTTAGAGACTGAACTTGATTTGGCAGTCCCAGGGCTCCTGACCGCCCAGTACCATTTACCCCCATGGGAGCATGGCTGGACGGGTGAGAAATAACAGTCTCGGTGGACATAAGTGTAGGCTGTGAACCCAGTTCCCCAGAGGTCTCGTTCGGTGCAGCCCCGGGGGCAGGGCGTAGGTTGTCTTGCCTGTGTTATCATGGCCAGGAGGAAAAGTGGCAAGCATGTTTAGCTATAATATTAGAAGGAAAGTGATAAAAGAGAAGAAGTCAATTCGAGATTCTGTAAAAAGGAGGAAGATCCCCTGTAAGTGTAGATCAGAAATTGCCTGAAAGAAAGAGTCACAGTCAATAATCAGGGTAACCAGGCAAAGGTCCTGTAATAGGGTCAGGATAAAGTCTTCGAGGCAGGCTAGGGTGAGACACCTATGGCCAGGTCAGGCCGCCCCAAAGGAATAGCACCCCAGGAGTAGTGAACAGATAATAAGGTAAGCAAGGGCCAGTGAAAGTCGAAGTGTGAGTGGCCAGTCCCGGGGGGCTGTGACAGCCAGTTTAATGGTGAAGAGTATGGCCAGAGTTGCAACTGGCAACAGCCACAGCGGATGAGGCCAGACAAGCATTGGACGGGGCATGTCACCCACTGGTGGGAGGCAAATGTGTCTTAGTAATGGTGATATTGGTAGGTCCTGAGATTTTAGAGGTTTAAGTCTCTAAGTGTTTAGGAGAAGGCAGGTTATGTAGTGGAGCTTGTTTGAGCCACGTGATGTGGTACCATGGCTCGTGTCCCCACAGTTCGGCTGCTGTTGGGGTGGTGAGGACCACCGTGAAAGGCCCAGTCCTCCGGGGCTGAAGGGGTTGGGGTGTCAGCGTTTTTAGGAGAACCTGATCTCCTGGTGCCATAATAGGGGATGAGATTGCCTGGGTGTGGTCTCTGACAGGTTGAGGGAGGACATGGGCAGTATGTTTTCTAAGTTGGGACCTCAGGAGAGTGAAATAAGACAAGTAGGTCTCCAGAAGGGGGTTGGGGGATCCAGAGGGTTAATCAGCAGATATGGCCTACCGTACAGCAGTTCAAAAGGTGTCAAACTCGTCTTGACATGAGGAGTTGCCCGTATGTGGGTCAGGGCTGCTGGCAGGAGATTGACCCAGGAGAGACAAAGTTCTGCCATTAACCTGGTCAGATGAGCCTTGAGGATGCCATTAGCCCATTTTATCTTGTCTGATGAGTGAGGCCAGCATATACTGGAAGGTCTGATGTCTAGGCATGTGAGTAAAGTCTATCTGCCAGTCTTGTCCTGGCAGGTGTTCCCTCAGCTGGTGAGTTTCTTGTGGCGGCCTGAGTCGTCCTTGAGGAGAGGTCTTGGCACAGATTAGGTAGTGATGATGGACTGCCTGAATGGTAGGTCGGAGATGTAACAGGGAAAAGAGAGGGCTAAGGAAGGTCAAGAGTGCTCAGGGCTCAATGTGTAAAGAGTTATGGATATGGGTGATAATGGACATCACCTGTTTTTTGGGTAGGACTAGTTTGTCGTGGAGCATGATCCAACTCAAAGAGTGTTTGGAAGCGCCCTCCTGTGAGAGGAGGGCCTCCATTTCGGCTTTTGAGTAGTTAGGTGTAAGGGAGGTCTTAACAAATAGTATAGGCAGAGGCCCTTGCTGTAAGGCTATCTGTCGGGCCATCTGGTCAGCCCTATTGTTGCCTAGGGAAACCATGTTGTGAGTTGCCTGATGTCCTCTGCAGTGTAGGATGGCTACCTGAGTGGGCTGTGAGATGGCCTCCAGGAGCTTGGTGATTAGGGGGGCATTAGAGATGGGTGATCCCTTGGTGGTGAGGAATCTCCTCTCTCTCCAAATAGCTAAATCTGAATATGCAATCCAAAAGGCATATTTGGAGTCAGTATAGATGTTAACCCGTTTTCCCATTGCTAGGTGTAAGGCTCTAGTGAGCGCTATTAGTTCTGCCTTTTGAAAGGTGGGTCCCTCTGGCAGCGGGCGAGCCTCGAAGATGTCACTGGTGGTCACAACTGCATATGCAGCTGCCTGGTGACCGGTAGGGTCTTGTTTTGAACTGCCATCTACAAATAGCATGAGGTCTGTGTTTTGTAGCAGAGTAGCAAAAAGGTTTGGGGACGTTTGGGTGAGAGTGTCAAGGACTTCTATGCATGAGTGAGGTCCTGTGTCTTCACCTGAAGGACAGGTCAGAAGCAAGGGGAGAGAAGATAAGAGGTTTAGCTGGGAGCTGTGGCCCAAAGTAACCTGGGGGTTATCCAGAAAGACCAGGTGGAATTGTTGGAGCTAAGAGTTGCTGAGGTTTTACAGGAATTTGGAAGCCAGGAAGTTGGCCAGGCGGTGTGGTGAGAATATAGTTAGGGGTTGATCTAGAATTAGCTTTTCTGCATCTGCATATAGAGAAGCTGCTGCTGCCAGGGCACGTAGGCAGGGGAACCATCCCCAGACAGTGGGGTCTAACTGTTTGGAGATAAATGCCACTGACAACATTTTAGGGCCCACAGGCTGTATGAGGGCTTGAAAGGCTATGCCCCTTTTTCATCAGTGTACAGGTGATAGGGGAGGTTGGGATTAGGCAGGAAGAGTGGGGAAAAGGACAGGAAAGCTGAGCAGAGGTTGTAGAAAGACTTTTGGACCTGTTTCTGAAGACAGCAGGTATATTTTGTGGCAGTGTAGAGGGGTTTAGCCAGTGAAGCATAGCTGGGGACCCAGTGCTGCAAGAATCCTGTTAACCCCAAAAAGGACAAGATTTGTTCTCCAGTGGAAGGGGGGCAGAGGTCTCGGAGAAGGCTGAGTCTGTCAGTAGTTAGAGCCTTGGTTGTTGGGATAATCTTTAGACCTAGGTAAGTCACAGAAGTCTGGATGAGTTGGGCCTTTTGTTGAGATGTTTGGTATCCTTTAGAGCTAAGGAAGTTAAGAATAGTGGTATGTGTCTGAGAGAGAGCTTGTGAGGAGCTGCAGAGCAGAAGGTCATCTACATACTATAAGAGGACATTAAGGGCCAAAGGGCATGTGACCAGATCCCAGGCCAGAGCCTGGCCAAAAAAAATGGAGGCTGTCTCTAAACCCTTGTGGGAGAACTGTCCATGTTAGCTGAGAGGACTGTCGGGTTTCTGAGTCGGTCCATTTGAAAACAAAGAGGAATTGGCAGTCTGGGTGTAAGGGAATAGTGAAAAAGGCATTTTTGAGGTCTATGACAGTAAAGTGAGTCGTATTGCTAAGGATGTCAGAAAGCAAGGTATAGGGATTGGGGACAATTGGATAGGCTGGGATCATGGCCTTGTTTATCAGTTGAAGGTCTTGGACCAGTCAGTAGCCGCCAGCAGCTTTCCATACCGGGAGAAGGAGGGTATTTTAGGGCGAAGTTGTGGGAACTAGGAGGCCCTGGTGTAAGAGATGGGCTGTGATTGGTTTAAGACCACATAGGTGAGTCCGAGAGATAGGGAACTGAGGGTGGTTTGGGAAGTGGGAAGGATCACATAGTTTAATCAGTATGGGGGTGTGATGGGTTGTTACCAGAGGGATTTCAGTGTCCTAGTTGTTACAGTTGACAACTGGAGCCTCAGGGGAGCAGAGAAGTAGGGGCAAGGTGAGAGATTGGGAAAATGAGACAGATAGGTGAATGGTGGTCCTAAGCTTAGCTAAAATGCTCTGCCCCAGCAGGGGAGTGGGGCATGAAGGGATTATCAGAAAAGAGTGTGTGAACAAGAAGTGGTCAAGCTGACAGGGCTGTGGCCCAGTGTGCAAGGGTTATGAAGATGTGCCATCTATACCCACCACCAAGACCTGGGAAGGATGCAAGGTACCTCTGAAGGAGGGAAGAACTGAGTAAGTAGCCCCCATATCCATCAAGAAATTGATAGACTTATCTGCCACTTGAAGCATTACCCTGGGCTCGGCTTGGGTTATGAAAGTCCCGAGTCTGGGCGCCGTCAATCTTTATCAAAGGAGAGAAGTTCCAAGGCGGGGTGCATGGAGGAAATGTCCTTTTGGGGGCCCAGACCTCAGTCCGGTAAGGCCGGGGCCTGAGTCACCTGGGGACAATCACTCGCCCAATGTCCGGTTGTTTGCAGTGAGGGCATGGCTTTTTTGGGGGCCAGGGGTTTGGGCATTGACGGGCCCAGTGGCCCTCATGACCGCATTTGAAGCAGGCTCCCAGCAGTGGCTTCTGGGGACCCACCTTCTGTCCTGTGCCTGGCTTCAGGGCTGCTACCAGTGCCTGGGTGTGTCTCCCAAGAAAGTTAGCCTTGAGTTTGGCTTTTTGTTTAAGCCGTGCCTTGCAGCTGGCTTTGGTGGCTTCCTCTCGGGCATTATAAACCTTAAAGGCCATTTTTATCAGGTTTCAGAGGGGTCTCTGGTAAAGTTTTTGATGTAGTTGGAGGGATTGGCTGAGTAGGAGCCTAGCCGCTGTTCGATATGTGCAAGGTCTTGGAATGAAAAGGGTATGTGCACATGGGTGAGACCCTCCGGGCCTGCCACCTGGTGGAGAGGAAGCAAGGGAGCTGGTGGCAGATTGGGAGTGGTCTGGGTCTGAGATCTTATGTGTGAGCTGACTGGTGAGTCAGAAAGGGATGGGCATGGAGGAAGGGGTGGATACTGAGGTGGAGCCATGGAGGCAGCGAGAGGCATAGTCACAGGAGAGTTGGGCTGTGAGAATGGTGGGGGAGGAGAGGATATGGAGGGAGTGGGTGAGGGTGATAGAGGGGAGGTTGGTGTGGGGGAGGTTGATGAGGTAGGGCATGAAGGAAGGAGTGGATATAGAAATGGCCTAGTAACAGGAGGGCTGGGCTGTGAGGATGATGGGGGAGGGGAGGCCATGGAGGGAGTGAGTGAGGGTGATAGAAGGGGAGTTGGTGTAGGGCTAGGAAGGGCCATGGTTAGGAGAATTTCAGCAGAGGAACAGCGAGTATATAGGGTGGGATGGGAGCGCAACAGCCAGAAAGCCTGTATGTAGGGTACCTCAGACCATTTTCTCATCTTCTGGCAGTAATTATCTAAGTCATGGAGGATGTTAAAATTGAAAGTTCTGGTTGGCGGCCACTGTGAGCTGTTATCGAAAGAATATTGGGGCCATGCCTCAGAACAAAGGAAGGTTAAGCATTTGGAATGAATTTCTCCAGAGATATGTAGAGTTTTGAGGTTGGTGAGTAAACATTTTAGTGGTGTAGACCAAAGTTGGTCAGCCCTGGAGGCAGATGTCCCCATGAAACTATGAAACGAAGGTCCTGGACCAATTGTCAGTGAGGCTGGGAGTGGTCCCGTCAGGCGTCCCCAAACGAGCTGTCAACCCAGCGAGGAGAAGGCCACTCAGCCAAGATGGATGTCTCCAAATTGACAGGAGGCGAGGAATTGGCAGCATGGCTTGTGGAGGAGGGGTCCAGACGCAGCTGCGATTTACAGGAACCGGGACACCCTAGGCATAATCGCCACGGGAGCAACAACCCCCAGAACCTGACTGATGGAACTTACCCCATATCCTGCCAGACAATTGAATCATCCTGGAGGGGTGATAGGGTGACTTGGTCCGGTGTGGGCCAGACCCAAGGGGGCCGCAAATCCCACTTGTCGTGGAATGGGCCCTCGCCTTGGGCCCCACGTTGGGAGCCAAATGTTAGGTAAAGACGACTAGGACCCAAAAAAGAGTGTCTAACAGGCTTTTTAATGGCCAAGAGCTCCCAGGTGGGTTTCCTGGACCAGAACAGGCAAGTCGAGGAAGTCCGCGCCTGGACCGTGTTGCATGTGACTTTTATACGCTCCTTGCGAGGGATGGTCAGACTAGATGGACGGGGGTTTGGATAGGTCGCCAGGCTGAGATGTCGTGGGCTGACAGGTCCTTCTACCTGGCTAGGGTGGGGCGGCTTTAGCTGGCAAACTGTGCTGTCATTGGTCCCCGGGATCTGGGAGGCGCCTTCTGTTAGAGACCTCCCCCACCAGCGGGGGAGAAAAAAGGTGGCCCATCATGGCCCCCGGGGTCTGACCTCATACTAATTAAGAATACTTTACTGATTTTTTCACTTGTACTGATTAGGGAACTTAGGGTTTTCAAAAATGATACCTGAACTCTCTAGTTTCCTGATGACATGTCACCATCAGTGCAAAGCTAGCAGAAGAGAGCGCAGTAGCAGATGAAGTGTTCAGTGATCCTTCTGAGGCTTGGGTGAGCTGGCTGAGGCCTTCAGGAACACTGGCCATCCAATTTCTTGAAATTGTTCCCTGTGTAAGTATTGCTGCAGAGAGGAGATTGCCGCTTCTAAATTGTTTCTGCCTGCTCAGGGCTGGCCTCTGGGACTTCCTACAAAAGGCTTTCTTAAATTGCATCAATCTCTAATTGCCTAAGGGGTTCAAAATTATGCATTTCTTGCCCTTCAGTTAGGAATGTCAGTGAGAACCGTAACTCCTCTAACTTTATCTTGTGAGACCACACTTCTTTTCTTGGGCGTTGGGGTGTAAATATGCCCAAATCTGCAATTAACCTTGAAATTGAAAAAAAAAAAAAAATCCTTGCATCAGTGCTGTTCAATGCTACTCCTTTTTATTATAATTCTCACTCTTAACAATGAGTATGTTTGATTTAAAACTTGTTATCTTTCAGTCAGAAACTTTACTCCATGACCTTATCTTCATCTGTTTTTTTGACCCCACCTTCTCTTCTATTTTTGATCATTGCATGTGTTATATTTTATCATTTTAATGACTTTGTTGCCATTTATTCAATGCTGGAATCTATCCCCTATGTTGGCTTTTCTCTTATTCTCTCTCTCTCCTTTTTTTTTTTTTTTGCTCTTCTCTGTGAGAAAGTTTCAAGATGTTTTCTACGTCATTTGTTTGTTTTAAAATTTTTAGTGCTGGTGTTGTATTTTATTGCTACTAAATTTTTAATCTAAATTCAGAAATAAATTTTGTGGGTTTTTTAAATGTATTTTTTCTCCTATAGGCCATATTTTAAACTATATTTCAGTTTCCCCATCTCAGTAAATGACAAATTCATTCTTCTGGTTGTTCACAGCAAACAACAACAAAGCAGAAAGTCTTCCTGAGTTTTTCCTTTCTCTCACACCTTATAGCCCACCCATCAGCACATGCCATCAATTCTACTTTCAGTTTATATCCTCAATTCAATCACTTCATTTCTCCTCTATTCTTGTATCTTAGAAAGAGGCATTATCATTTTATATATAAAACCTCAGTATCATCTGACCTAATTATCAGATCAGGTATTAAATCTAATGATCTAATCCCTACTCCAGTATTCTTGCCTGGAGAATTCCATGGACAGAGGAGCCTGGTGGGCTACAATCCATGGGGCCACAAAGAGTTGGACAGAAGTGAGCAACTTTCACTCTCTCACACTCATCTCCTGATTCTATTCTTGTTCCCATATAGTGCATTCTCCACAAAGCAACCACTGAAGTGTCCTTTTAGAACTCACTCAATCATGCTACCTTAAAAAATGATATTACTCTTTACAATCACCTGATTCTTCCTTTTTCTTGGATATGTATTCTCTAAGCCTGTTACATTGAGATTCTTAGGAGAAAGAGTACACATCCTGACATCAGAGTGACTTGGGGAGTAATGTGATGTAAATGCAGTGATCTGGGCCAGTTCTCAGCACAAGTAAATCCATCTTTCTTGCTCTTACTGTCTGCCTTGGGGCAGGTTGTTCAGCATGGTGCCCAGAATGGAAAGACACAGAGGAAAGTCATAGCTGACCTATATCCATGGATGTGCAATGTGAAAAAGAAACAAGTCCTTAAAGTCTATGTCACAGCTCAACCTATCCAGATAGAGTCCTCTACCTTCCCTACCAAAACCGTCCAGTGCTTCCCACAAAATGGAAGACCATACTCTTTTGAGGGCCTGCCTGTAGGGCCTTCCATGATTTAATGTGTCTCCCTCTCTGCTGTATGAACTCTGATCCAGCCACACTGAGTACTGACGTTCCTGGACTCTTCCACATCCCTCTCACTTTACATGATGTGCATTTACTTTCAATTCTGCCTGAAAAGCTTTAAAAAACAAAATATGTGAGTCATTTCCCTCCCTCTTTCATAAAGATCTTTTCTAACCACTCAGTAAATTATTCAAAGTGAGTGACTTTGTGTTTCATACCCTGCATTATTTGTCGTCACAAACCTATTGCTTGCATCTTTAAAAACAACTATAACAATGGATAACATTTAGTGAGTAGTTACCATATGGAAGCACTGTTCAAAGTCTTTTCTATGTCTCATCTCATCCCCTCAGTAGTAATATGGAAAAAGTACTGCTATTATCTTGTTTTACAGATTAGGAAACTGAAGGACAAAGAGGTTAAGTAATCTGTCCACATTCATAAAGAATTAGGTGAAAAAGCCTATAACAAACCTGTGCATTCTCATTCTAGGGAACAGGCTCTTAGCCAGTATGCTAAGCCAGCCTGCAGTTGTCTCAAGTATGTGGATGACTTCTTGGGGCTATACACTGTTCATCTAGAAGCTATTGTAATTCCTTGCCAAGATCAGAAATTGAAAGCTGGTGTGATGTAACCTGGCAGTATTATTTCAGAAGTTCACCAGATTTAGAAAAATCAAGATACTATTCAGACCATAACAAACCCTAGCAAAGGAAACAGTCATTCTGTCCACTGTGTTCCTATTTTCATATATTGTTTTTCTTTTCTATTTAAAAAAAAATTTTTGTAATTCGTTGGAGGATCCACATAAAGAAAATAAACATTTCAGTATCTAGCTTATTACAACTTCCATGGACTAAGTAGATCATATATAACAATAAAGATCTAATAATAATTAAATCATGAATAATAATAATAATTCTTAGCTATGATCCAGTGTCAGAGAACCTTGAACTTTACTGCATGGGAAAAGGAAGAGCCGTCTTGAATGAGTCGCCTGCTCTCTGTTTATTGTGGCTTTGCTAGCCCCGGGCTTCCAGACATAAGTGACTCAGAATGACTCAGATATACAACACAAGAAACAGGATTTGAACATATTGCTTTCATCTCTTATAGCCCTTACTCCTTTGGGTATGTTGGTGAAGGAAAGCTTAGATGGTGTTTTTGTGTTTCCTATGACACAAGCCACCGTATTAGGAAAGAAAATATACACTTCATCCCTAAGAACTTTCCTGTCATTTGATTTTCCAATCCACGGCCATGAGGCTTCTTTTCTACTTGTTGAGGGTGGTGAAGAGAGAACAGACAATGAACAGTAAAAATGGAATAAAAATAAAATTACATAGAATGTTAGAAGCTGGTAACTGCTATAGAATAAGAAGAGCAGTCAGAACAAAGGAGTTAGAAGTGTGCAGACTAGAACAAAACAAGGTTTGGTATTAAGTAAGGGGTCCGGGTGTCGGCATGGATATTAGTATGTCCAATCTGAAGAGGATAAAAATCTACCTGCAATTTGTAGATTCCCAAAGTCTCTACCTTAGTTTTCCCCAGAGGAGCAAACCTCCATTAAGGAAAGAGGCACAGATGGCTTTGATTCAGTCTTTTCTCTCAGTTTTGCTTGAGAGGCGATGGCATTTATTCTGTCATTTCTGGCTGAGTCATACTGCTTAGAAAAGGTAAATTCATAGTTACGGAAATAAGATACAAAAGAAAATACATGCTTACAAAATGTCAATAGGAGCAGAGATTTGGCTAAAAATGAAAATTGTCGTAATTTCAGTTTTTTAATAAACATTGTCGTGATTTCAGTTGCTTTTTTTTCCCTTGTTTTTACTATCTGAACAATATACCAATATGTGAATAACTAGAACATAGTGTGAAAAAAATCCAGACAAAAAATAAAGGAGTACATAGAATCCAGAGTAGTAGATTTTTAAAAATAACGACAATGCTGATTCCACAATTTTATATACAGCATTCATATTATTTATAATATAAATGAAAGT
>SJYC01051810.1:0-42647 GCA_006408675.1 Madoqua kirkii
TCATCTGCATATCAGAGGTTATTGATGTTTCTCCTGGCAATCTTGATTCCAGCTGTGCTTCTTCCAGTCCAGCGTTTCTCATGATGTATCTGCATATAAGTTAAATAAGCAGGGTGACAATATAGAGCCTTGACGTACTCCTTTTCCTATTTGGAACCAGTCTGTTCTTCCATGTCCAGTTCTGACTGTTGCTTCCTGACCTGCATAGAGGTTTCTCAAGAGGCGGGTCAGGTGGTCTGGTATTCCCTTCTCTTTTAGAATTTTCCAAAGTTTATTGTGATCCACACAGTCAAAGGCTTTGGCATAGTCAATAAAGCACAAATAGATGTTTTTCTGGAATTCTCTTGCTCTTTCCATGTTCCAGTGGGTGTTTGTAATTTGATCTCTGGTTCCTTTGCCTTTTCTAAAACCAGCTTGAACATCTGGAAGTTCACGGTTCATGTATTGCTGAAGCCTGGCTTGGAGAATTTTGAGCATTACTTTACTAGCATGTGAGATGAGTGCAGTGTGCGGTAGTTTGAGCATTCTTTGGCATTGCCTTTCTTTGGGATTGGAATGAAAACTGACCTTTTCCAGTCCTGTGGCCACTGCTGAGCTTTCCAAATTTGCTGGCATATTGAGTGCAGCACTTCACAGCATCATCTTTCAGGATTTGAAATAGCTCCACTGGAATTCCATCACCTCCACTAGCTTTGTTCGTAGTGACGCTTTCTAGGGCCCCTTGACTTCACATTCCAGGATGTCTGGCTCTAGGTGAGGTATAAAGTAGGGGCTTTCAAACCAGTATATTTAAAAAGCATGTTAGTTGACTCTATTTAGTGTAACTTTTAGCTCTTTGATAATTTTTCTGATAAAATCAATGTATTCCCCTTGAGTATAAACTCACAGTTCATTATGTGTGTGTGTGTGTATAAACACATATATAACTATTCTGTAGAAAAAAATCCATGTTACAAGATTATAGCTCTGTATAGTAGCTAAACTACTTACTACCTCCCAATCACCTTTCAGTTCTAAGCCTTCTGCTAGTCAGAAGAAACCAAGGAAGATATCTGTGGCATCCATGTTCCAAGGTCAAAGGCAAAATACCCTCTGTCTACTCAGTGTGTTCATCCACGAGCGCTGTGTTATATAACATGTTTGGAACTCAGAATGTATTTTTTTAATAGGGCCCTTCCCAGGTGGCGCCCTTTGTAAAGAAACTGCCTGCCAGTGCAGGAGACGTAAGAAACATGGGTTCAGTCCCTGAGTCAGGAAGATTCCCTGGAGGAGGGCATGGCAACCACTCCTGTATTGTTGCCTGGAGAATTCAACAGACAGAGGAGCCTAGTGAGCTCCAGTAGTCCATAGGGTCAGAAAGGGTTGGACACGACTGAATCAGCTTAGCACAGCACACAGTACAGCACATCCTTTTAAATGAGGCACATAGAGTCATTTAATTCTTGATACGCTATACATTTGCATTGAAAAGCATTAAAAAAGCAAGCTAAAAAGTAACAGTATTTGGCACTGTTAGTGAAGTAATTTAAAACACTGAAGCTAAATAATATTGATCCACAAGAAGAGCGCTAGAAAGGATTCTGGGAATCTAGAGTAGGAAGCATCAGGAATCTGTCTCCCTCCTAGATAGGAGAATCTGATGCAACTGTTTTGGAACTATGGAACTATTGAAGTCTGCCAGGAAAAGACTCAGATGTAAAATTGTAGCCATCCTCTTTTGCCACCTTTGTACAGCTCTTCATACAGCTTTTGGAGACAGAGTAGGCAAAACATACCCTTTTCTCCAAATGTCAGCAGTCTGTAATTGGGTCAGAGATTGTTGCTTCTAGTCACAGAGGTGTAGACAAAGGTGAGCATCTACTGTTGTTGCACATACCTCATTGTTGCAAGCCCCTCCGCCACCTACTAAAGTGATATCAGAAAGTTTAAAGGAGTGGCACCTTTAAAAGATCTAGCAATCCCATTCCTGGGCATATATCCAGAGAAAAGATACATGCACCTCAGTGTTCATAGCAGCAATGTTTTCTATAACCAAGATGTGGAAGCAGCCTAAATATCCATTGACAGATGAATGGATAAAGAAGATGTCGAATGTATATATACAGTGGAAAAGTGGTAGCCATAAAAGGAATGAAATAATACATTTGCAGCATCATGAAATCCCAGAGATGAAAAGTACAGTAACTAAAATGGAAAATGTAGTACAAAAATTCAAAGGCAGACTTAAGCAGGCAGAACAAAGAATCAGCAGACAAAGATTTAAGATTCCCAAGGAAAACATTAGAAAAAAGACAAACAGCCTGAGGGACCTATGGGACACTGTCAAACAGACCAATGTACATTCTGTGGAAGTCCTGAAAAGATAGGAGCAGAGAGAACGTTTGAAGAAGTAATGATTGAAAACTTCCCAAAGTTGATAAAAGACATGAACATAAACATCCAAGGAGCTCATTTAACTCCAAGAAAGATTAAGTCAAAGAGACATAGAACAAGGCACACTATAATCAACCTTTCAAAAGACAAAGGCCAGAAATCTTGAAAACTGGAGAGAAGACAATTGTCACATACAAGGGATTCTCAATAAGATTAGTAGCAGATAGCTCATCAGAAACTATGGAGGCCAGATGGGAGTGGGCTGATATATTCACAGAGTACCAAAAGAAAAAAAATCTACCCATCAAAAATCCTGTTATCTAGCCAAACTGTCCTTCAAAAGTGAGTGAGAAATTAGGATATTCCCAAGTGAAGAAAAGCTGAGGAAGTTTATTACCTCTAGACTTGCCTTGTAAGAAATGCAGAAGAAAGTTATGCCAGGAAAAACAAAATGACTCTGGACAGCAACTTGAAGTTGTAAGGAGAGATAGAAATCTCAGTGAAGGTAAATACAGAAGGAATTATAAAAGCTACTTCTATTATAACAAAGATTTATAACTATACTTTTATTTTCTACATGATTTAAAAGTTAATACATTTAAAAGAAAAAATTATTAGCCTAAAAGCTCATACTGTTTTATCCTTGGTTTGTAATTATTTTCTATGTAATTTAAGAGATTAGTGCATTTAATTATTAGTTTACATTTTGGGGCACACAGTGTATAAAGATGTAATTTTGTGACATTAGAAATGAAAGGAGTGGGGATCGAGTTGTAATGGAGTAGAGTCTTTGTATGTTATTGAAGTTAAACTGGTGTAAATTCAAGTAGAATTGTTGTTCCTTTAGTATGTTAAATGTAGTCCCCATGGTCACGACAAAGAAAATAACTATAGAATATACACAAAAGGAACTGAGAAAGGAATTTAAACATTTTACTTATAGCTTAACACAAAGAAGCTTAAAGCATATAGACAGCAAACAGTAATATGATAGAAGTAATGCCTGGTGGCTCAGCAGTAGCGATCCAGCTGCGAGTCCAGAAGCCATGAGTTTGTTCCATGGGTTGGGTAGAGCCCCTGTAAAAGAAAATGGTTACCCACTCTAGTATTCTTGCCTGAGAAATCCCATGGACAGAGAAGCGTGGCAGGCTATAGTTCACTGGGTCGCAAAAGAGTCTTGGACACAACGTAGTGACTAAACAGCAACAATAACAAAGCTCTCCTTATCAGTATTAAAAGACAGATTGGCAGAATGGATAAAAACATGATCCAGCTATACTCTGTCTATAAGAGACTCATGTGAGATTCAGTGACAAAAAAAATTGCAAAAATGGAAAAGATATACATGCATTTAGTAACCAAAAGGAGGGCAGGTGTGGCTGTATTAGTATGAAACAAACTAGACTTTAAATTTTAAAAGGTTACAAGAGACGTACATATTACATAGTGATAAAATGTTAAGTAGGGCAAGAATAGGTGGAACATTTTTCAGGGTAGACTGTGATGTTAGGCCACAAATTAAGTCTCAAAAGATTTTCAAAGATAAATATTATACAAAGTATCATCTTCAATTAGAAAAGGATAAAGTTAGTAATCAATGACAAAGAAAGCTGGAAAATTCACAAAATTGAGGGCATTAAACAACATACTTTTAAACAACAAATCAAAGAAGAAATCACAAAGGGAATTAGAAAATATTTAGAGGCAAAAGAAGATGAAAACACAACATGCCAGTTCTTAACAGGACACAATGGAAGCAGTGCTAAGGGGGGTTTGGGTAGTTATAAATGCTTATGTTAAAATATAAAAAGATCTATAGCTTTATAGCTTAAGGAAATAGAAAAAGGGTAAACTAAAAACAGAACTAGCAGAAGGAAGGAAATAATAAAGATTCAAGGAGAGAGAAATGAGATAGAGAATCGAAAAATAGTCTGTGAACCAAAAGTTTGATTTTTGAAAACATCAACAAAATAGACAAGTTTTTGGCTGGATGGGCTAAGAAAAAAGGAGGAAAGACTCCGATTACTAAAACCAGAAGTGAAACTGCTGACATCACTATCGATTCTACTGGAATAGAAAGGGTTATAAGAGAGTAATATGAACAGCTATATGCCAACAAATTGAAGAAACTAGATGAACAGGACAAATTCCTAGAAATAGAAAACTTACCAAGGCTAAATCACAAAGAAACAGAAAATCTGAATAGACATGTAAGGAGATTGAATCACTAATAATAAAAAAAGTCTCTCACGTGGAAAAGCCCTGGCTTCACCAGTGAAGTCTACCAGTTAAAGAACTACTGTCTGTCCCCAGACTTTCTCAAAATACTGAAGAGGAGAGAACAGTTGGCAGTTCATTCTGTGAGGCCAGCATTACCCTGATAACAATTCCAGCGGAGATGTTTCAGGAAAACTATAGGCCAGTATGTCTTATAAACACTGAGAAATGTCCAAAATGCTAGCAAACTAGATTCAGGCACATAATAAAAAGATTATATCCCATGTCAAAGTGGGGTTTATTCTTGAAATGCAAGGATAGTACAACATAATGCACCACATTAAGAGAATGAAGGGGGGGGGAATATCATCTCAATTAATGCAAAGAAAGCACTTGACAAAATTCAGCACCTTTTCATATAAAAGCATTCAAAAAACTAGGAATAGAAGGAAACGAACTCAACATAACAAAGCTATATATGAAAAATCCACAGCAGACATCATTCTCAATAGTAAAAGACTGAAAACTTTTCCCTCAAGATCAGGAAGTAGGCAGTGATGCCCACTCTCATGACTTTTATTTAACATAGTATTGGAAGTTCTAACCAGAGCAAAGTCATC
The DNA here is from genome assembly GCA_006408675.1 of Madoqua kirkii. Classification (NCBI taxonomy): domain Eukaryota; kingdom Metazoa; phylum Chordata; class Mammalia; order Artiodactyla; family Bovidae; genus Madoqua; species Madoqua kirkii. The sequence goes on from SJYC01051810.1 coordinate 5,211, forward strand.
CAAGTTGAGAGAAAAGAGGTAAAACAATCTTTGTTTGCAGGTGAGATGATCTTATATGTGGAAAACCCTAAAGATTCCAAACAAAAAGTACTTTCAGAACTAATAAATGAATTCAGGGTACAAAATCAACATGTAAACATTAGTTGCGTTTCTATACATTTGCAGTGAATAATCTAAAAAATTACAAAAGCAATTCTTTTTACGGTGGCATCAAAAGAAATAGGATACTCAGGAATTAACCAAGGAGATAGAACACACACAAAACTACAGAATACTGCTTACAAAGGGCATAAAAACACACCCCATATTCATGGATTAGAAGACACAATATTGTTAAAACATTAGTCCTATCCAAAGAGATTTACAGGTTCAGTGCAATCCCTGTCAAAATTCCATGATCCCCCCCGCCGCCCTCCCAAATAGGAAAGCCTATCCTGAAATTCATATGGAACCTTGGGACCCTGGATAGCCAAAACAACCTTAAAACTGGATGACTCACACTTCTTGATTTCTAAACTTACTACAAAGCCACATAGTGAAAAGAGTGTGGTACTGGCATAAATACAGACATAGACCAGTGGAATAGAATAGAGAACCCAGAAATAAACCCTCACATGTCTGGTCAAATAAGTTTTGAAAAGCATACTAAGACCATTCAGTGGGGAAGTGAGTCTTCAACAAATGCTTGTGGGACAATTGGATATCCACATGCAAAAGAATGAAATTGGACCTTTACCTAACACCATATACAAACATTGAGTCACATTGGATCAAAGACCTAAATGTAAGACATAAAACAATGAGATTCTTAGGAGACAACATAGGGCAAAAGCTTCATGACATTGGCTTCAGCAATGCTTTCCTGGATATGACACCAGAAGCATGGGCACCAAAGCAAAAGTAGACAAACTGGACTTAATGAGAAATAAATGTGTTACCTCAAACAATAGGTAACAGAGTGAAAAGGACATCCCAAAGAATGTGAGAAGATATTCGCCAATCATATATTTGATAAGGGATTAATATCCTGAATATATAGAGAACTTACACTAAAAGTCAGCAAAAAGAACAGACAGCCTGTTTAAAAAATGTTCAAAGGACTTGAATAGACATTTTTCTAAAGAAGATATACTGTAGAGAACAGTATGGAAGTTTCTCAAAAAATTAAAAATAGAACTATACGATCCAGCAGTACCACTTGTAGGTATGTCTCCAAAATAATTGAAAGCAGGGTCTTGAAGAGAGTTTTGTGCATCCATGTTCATAGCACCGTTATTCACAATAGTCAGATGGTAGATAGATGTCCAGCAATGGGTGAATTAGCAAGTTTTCATTCACTGGAAAGGAATTCTGGGCAAAAGATCTAAACAGACATTTCTCCAAAGAAGACATACAGATGACCAAGAAGCATGTGAAAGATGTTCAGTATTGCTCATTATTAAAGAAATGCAACTCAGAACTACAGTGAGATACTACTTCGCACAAGCCAAAATGGCTGTCATCAAAAAATCCAGAAACAGTGAATGCTAGAGGTTGTGGAGGGAAGGGAACCCCCCTACACTGTTGGTAGGAATGTAAATTGGTGCAGCTACTATGGAGAACAGTATGGAGGTTCCTTAAAAAACTCAAAGTAGAACTACATGTGACCTAGCAGTCCCACTGCTGGACACATACCATGAGAAAATAATTCAAAAAGATACATGCATCCCAGTGTTCATTGCAGCACCATGAACAATAGCCAGGACATAGAAGCAACCGAAATGTTCATCAGCAGAGCAATGGATGAAGATGTGGTACCTAGACACAATGGAGTATTACTCAGCCCTTAAAAAGAATGAAATGATGCCATTTGCAGCAACATGGGTAGACCTTGAGATTGTCTTACTGAGTGAAGTAAGACAGAGAAAGAGAAATATTGTATGACATCCCTGACATATGTGATCCAAAACGAAATGATATAAATGAACTTAGTTACAAAACAGAAACAGACTCACAGACTTAGAGAATGAACTTATGGTTGCTGGGAGGAAGGGATAGTTAAGGAGTCTGGGATGGACTTGTACACCCTGCTGTATTTAACATGGGCAACCAATAAGGACCTACTGTATAGCACAAAGTACTCTGCTCAGTGGTGTGTGGCAGCCTGGATGGGAGGGGAGCTTGAGGAAGCAAGAATCCATGTAAATGTGTAGCTTTAGTCCTTTTCCAGTTTACCTGAAACTATCATAGCATTGTTAATTGGCCATACCTCGATGCAAAATAAAACTTTTTTAAAAAAGGGAAAGAACTCTGAAACATATTGCAGCATGAATGAACCGTGAAGACATGATGCTAAGTGAGATAAGGCAGGCACAAAAAGATAATACTGTACAATCTTATGTCATGTCAATGGATGTGAGTTTGAGCAAACTCCGGAGATAATGAAGGACAGGTAAAGCCAGAGTGCTGCACCCTGTGGGCTCACAAAGAGTCAGACATGACTGAGCGACTGAACTGAACTGTAGTCTTACATGATGTGTTTAGTCAAACTCATGAAAACAGAAGGTAGAATGGTGGTTCCTAGTGTTTGGGTGGAGAGGAAATGAGTTGTTTTTTAATGGGTGTAGAGTTTCAGAGTTCTTGAGATTGGTTTTACAGTAGTGAATATATTTAACACTGCTAAACTGTACCCTTAAAAATGGGTAAGATGGTAAATTTTATGTTACATGTATTTTCCCACAATTTAAAAATTAGAAATAAAAGAAAAAAGATCTGAAGGTGAGAATATAAATTTTCCAGAGTTTCTCACAGAGGATTTTTAATATTATCAAGAGCTTTATAGATTTATACACTGGTTCTTTTGTATGTTTAACTTCCCTTTAGAACTTACGACTATTCCTTGATATTAGAATACATTTCTTAATCATGTTCAGTATGAATAAACTTTTCAGGATAGAGGTGGTGGGATGCTTATGAGTGGATCAAGTGAAAAGAAGGGAGTTTTTTTTTTTCCTAGTTAATTGGCTAAAATCTCTTAAAGAGCTGGACAAACATCACATAAGAGGAACGATTTATGGTAGAATTAGCTGGACAGTTTTATAAGCTAGAGGTAAAGCATGATGTATGTTAAACTTCTGGAGGGGAGAAAAAACTGCTAAGGAAAAGACAGCTGGCTGCTGCCCACCCTAATATAGGGTGCAGCAGCAGCTCACAAGTGGTGAGCGAACTCCCTCCTGAGCCACTAATTTTATGTATAGGTTAGAAGTCTAGCATGAAAAATTTTGTGTGTGGGTTCATGGTTTTGGAAATGTTCATTTTGGGTATGTCATATTTGTTAATATATAGATTAAAACGAGGCTTTGTATAAAACCCCTAACATAATGTCTAATATAGTATAGCTATTCAGTAAATGCTAGTGCTCATGTTTGAATTTGTTTTTTTTCATGTGTTGTAAAAAATAAATAAATTAACCAGAATTTTTTAAAAGTTATAATCTCTTGAAACTCTGGATTGTAATTTATTGCTATAATTTATGTCATTATCCTGAGGCTCTATGGCATGCCTGTTGATACTGTTTTCTGATGACTGACTCTTCTGATTTTAATCTGGGGGCTCTGGTGGATTAGGAAGATCCAGAGTGTGGATTCTAGAGTCAGCTCTGGGAGGAGGAGTGACCATGAGGTTAAGAGAAGTGTGACTGGAGATGGAGAATTAGCCTGCCATTGGCTAAAATGGACTTTGAGAGCTGCTGCATTTTTACTTTTCTTTCGAAAGGCTGTTAATTGGCACCATGTAGACATTATGTTAATTTTAAAAATACTACATTTTAATAAAAATTTAGACTTTTTAGTTTGTTTAAATAGATTAACAGAACTAACATTGCTGCCAGAAGTCTCATAAGAAAAACTGTCTTTAAAGAAATAACAATTTCTTGACTTTTTCTTGTTAATTTTAGGTTAAGTCAGCAAACAAAGAAAACATGGTGTTTTGAAGTATGATTAAACTCCTGATGCTGCAGCAGAGGCTAAGAATATTAATGGCCAGATCTAGGTAAGTTGAAGTTTACTTTTTAAAAAATCATTAAGTCCACAAATTGTATTCTTTTGAACTGGAGATTTTAATAGTGGTATTTTGAATGCAACTATTTTGCGTCCTGATACCACTTTGGGCTTCTCTGGTAGCTCAGATGGTAAAGTCAGCCTGCAATGCAGGAGACCTGGGTTCAGTCCCTGGGTCAAAAAGATCCCCAGGAGAAAAGAAGGGTAATTCAATCCCGTTCTTCCCTGGAGAATGCCATGGGCAGAGGAGCCTGGTGGGCTACAATCCATGGGCTTGCAAAGAGTCAGACACAACTGAGTGATTAAAAAACTACGTTGTTACAAAATAAGGATAACTGACTTTAAGAAGACAGTGTTTACTAATGTAAATGTCTGGCACAGTTGTTGCAATGTTGGTCTTCCCAAACAGAGGCTACCTTTAGAGGGAGTGCAGTACATCTATTTTTTTTTTGCAGAGTTATAAACTTGAGTGACTTTATGAGATCATGTAGTTTCTCATCAAGTATTTACAGTATTCATGCATATTAGTAGGTCTTAGGCAACTCAGATTGTCTCCAAGTACTAATGTGATTGTCATAGATGTAGTGTCTTGATTTTACCCCTGCCTGGGAGTTTGTGCTTCAGGAGGAGGAGTCAGAGATGTGGGTGAGAACTCTGCATTAAAAAAAGTCTCCTTCTGTGTTGGAAGATTGACCAGAACGGCCTGTCCAGCTTTTTCAGACTCTCACTCATACTAAGCCTATTTTTTAACCATACCGAGGCCTCCTGTTCCTTTTTGCCTCCCTCTGTTTTCTCCTGTTTCATCAGCCCTCTTCTTTCTTTGCTTCTTTCCTGAGCAGACCTGTTGGCCCATCACTTCAAACCCCTATATTGCCAATATCCTTTCATTTATTTGTTCTCTTGCCTTCTGATCCAGGTCAGTTGAACTGTCTACCCTCTGGACTGCTGAACACAGCTAGAAAAATAATATAGTCTTACTCTCCAGCTTCTGCTCAGTCTCAGCATAGCCTGCTTAATAATCCTGCTGCTTTTCTTGTGTAGCTTCTCAGTGAAAAATCCTACCCTTCTCCTCAAGTCCCTCATTCTGCAAACTTGCCTTCTATTTTACAAAAGAAATGTAAGATGATGGATATTATCTGTTTCAGCTTCTCTGATATGTTCCACTCATCTTTCTTTTCTTCCCTCTCTGCTCAGAGGGCTTCCTTGATGGCTCAGCTGGTAAAGAATCTGCCAGCAATGTGGGAGACCTGGCTTCAGTCTCTGAGTTGGGAAGATCCCCTGGAGGAGGGAACGGCTACCCACTCCAGTATTCTGGCCTCAGGAATTCCATGGATTGCATAGTCCATGGGGTCACCAAGAGTTGGACATGACTGAGTGACTTTCACTTTCACATCTACTCTGAGCACAAGGCATTCCTTCTCCTCTGGGCACGCTTTTGCATCTGGGTCCCAGAACTCAGCTCTAGTCTATCTCCCTGCTTGTCTTGATCTGTCTTCTGGCGGATTCCTTTGTTTTTTCCTATATTCTTTAAACTTTACTGACATACTGATTACAAATCTGCATAATCCTGTGTTATCTTAAAACAATAAATAATTCAAGAAATGTATTTTCTTTTGAAACCATGTCCAACCATACCCTGTCACTTGAGGCTTTCCTTTCTGTGTTCTTAAAAGAGCCTTTTCTATTTTCTTCCATTTGCTCACTGCATGATGGCTTCTGCCTCTACCTAATACTCCATCATGGACAGGACCCTCCTTCTTGACACTTTCTTTTCTTAGTTTGTACCATTCTGATTGTTTTTCTTCTCCTTCATTTGTTTTTCTCTAGTATTTACACATTTGTGTTCCCCAGAATTTCAGCTTCAGCAGACTGCTCTTTATCCTTTTCTTGAGCAGGATCTTCTGATTTATAGTTTCAAATACCATATGCCCCAATATTTTACCTCTTCCCTCAAGACCATTCTGATGTACTTAACTCTATTACATGTCTCCATTTGGTTGTTCTGAGAATCACAGTTTAATATGTCTAAAACTGAACTAGCCACCATCACTTTCTCTTGAAGACCTGAAAAGATTTTTCCTATTTCAGGTAATGGAACCAGCACCCTTTATCTGCACTGAAAACTGCCTCTTACTTCCTATATCCCTAGCTGGACACTCAATGCTGCTGACTTGATTTCCTAAATATTTTTAAAATTCATCATTTTCATCTTTCCTACTGTTGCTGCTCCACTTTTAAGTCTTCGGCATATTTCAGTTTTCAATAGTCTCTAACTGGCTTTCCCTTCCTCTGAGCTAGCTCCCACTGAAAATTTTACCTTGCAGATGGAGGTATCTAAAGTGAAGTTCTTGACCACTTCACTTTCTGCTTAAAATACTTAATTGGCTTTCCATCATGTGCAGGATGAAATTTATGCTCTTTGCAATGGCATACAAGGATTTCGTGTCATACGTTAGACTTTTCAGTAATTATGTTTGCACTGAACTAAAAACTCAATGTAGATAGAGTCCCCAAGTAGACTGTACCACTGTTCATACATCCCTGACAGAATCAGAGGTGCTGCCTGAAGATATCCAGTGGAAGAATGGTTTTTCTACTCTTTTTGAGAAATAGTTGAAAACTATTCATTTGAGACCTTTTTTATTCAAGCAAAAGCCACACTGTAGTAACCATTTAGTTCTTTGTATTCTTGAGTTAGTGGTGAGTATGGATAAGCAATTTCAAGAAGATTCTTGTATTTTTGTTTCTGTCATCTTTCTGCTTTAAAATTTTTTGAAAAATGTTCTTTTGGCCTCCTCATAATTTATTAAACACTTACTTTTTTTTTTTGGCTGTGCTGTCTGGCACGTGGGCTCTTTGTTTTCTAACTAAGGATTGAACCCGTGCCCCCTGCAGTGGAAGTATGACTGCCAGGGAAGTCCCAAACACCTAGTGATTTGATTTTTAAAAATTAAACTTTTATGAGATAATTATCTGCTACATCAAACAGTATGCTTAGTGCCCTAGAAAATTCAGAAGACAAGGTTCCTCTCTTCATGGAGATCACAGTGAAGTGGCTGGTGAGACAGCTAACCATTACAGTAGAATATGATACGTGCCATGATGGAGTCATGTCCATCTGACTGCAGGGGCGTTGGAGACCGGTGAGCTTCAGGTTCATTAGTTGGCATCCCAGACCTCTAGGTGGTTGTTCAGGGTGTGTAGTTTGGCTCCTGCTTGTAGTTGAGCCTACCCTGCACTCTAGTTGTACTGGATCCCTCACTTTCTCCCGAGCATAGCACCGCTGATCATGACTTTTATCTTTGCACCTACTTTTTTTAATCTAGTCCCTATTTCTGTGTTCTGCCTAGCACACTGTTTCTGCTCACCTTTTAAAGTCCAGCTCAAATGCTGCTTCCTTCCCTTCCTAATCCAGAAAGTTAGTTGCTTCTTTCTGTGTCCACAGAACTCTTCTTATACTCTAATAAAAGGTTTATCATAATGCATTATCTGTTGACAGCTCTGTCTTTGCCTTAGACTCACAACTCTTGAGAGGTACACGATTGACTGTCATCTTTACACCGTGACACTTAGCTGGCATATTAGTTACAAGATACCAAATATGAGCCTTTTTCTTTTTCCTTTATGTAACAAGATTTTTTATTACATCATCACACATTTTCCCTATATAATTTCATTAACTTTTAATTGAAGTATAGTTGATTTACAATGTTGTGTTAGTTTATGGTGTACAGCAAAGTGACTCAGTTTATATGTATGTAAATATTATATAAATATTTATTTATATATATTATTTTTCAGGTTCTTTTCCTTATTATAGGTTATTACAAGATAATGAATATAGTTCTGTTCTATACAGTAGGACCTTGTTTTTTTATCTATTTATGTATTATATATTAGTCATTTCTATCCGCCAATTCCAAACCTCCTCTAATTTATCCCTCCCTCCATCCCCTTTGCCCTTTGGTAACCACAAGTTTGTTTCCTATGTATGTGAGCCTATTTCTATTTGTAAATAAGTTGATTTGTGTCACATTTTAGTTTCCACATAAAAGTGATATGTCATGTGTTACTTATCTCTCTCTGACTTACTTCACTTAGTAAGTAAGTGATCTCTAGGTCCATCCATGTTGCTGCAAATGGCCAGATTTCATTCTTTTTTTATGGCTGAGTAGTATTCCATTGTACAATTTGGGAGACTTGGGTTTGATCCCTGGGTTGGGAACATTTCCTTGAGAAGGGAACGGCTACCCACTCAAGTATTCTGGCCTAGAGAATTCCATGGACTGTATAGTCCTTGGGGTTGGAAAGAGTCGGACATGACTAAGCACCTTTCGCTATAAGGTGTATATACCACATCTTGATCCATTCATCATTAAATGGACATTAAGCATGCTTCCATGTCTTGGCTGTTGTAAATAGTACTGTTAAGATGATTGGGGTGCATGTATCTTTTCAAATTGGAGTTTTCTCTAGATATTTTTGCCCAGGAGTAGGATTGCTGGATCATGTGGCAATTCTAGTTTTCATTTTTGTGTGTTTTTTTTAAAAGACCTTCCATACTGTTTTTCATAGTGGCTTCTAACTTAATTCCCACCAACAGTGTAGTAGGAGTCCCTTTTCTCCACACCTTCTTTATAATGATGGCCATTCTGACTAGTGTGAGGACACCACAATATGAGTCTTAACTTTACTATTTTATTTATCACTTCTTTTGGTTTATACACTAGTTTACTTTTTAAAAATTGGTTTACTCCTTATACCTGCCAACATTCTTTATCTTCCTTTAGTGCAGTTCATTTAGCTTACAAGAGACTTAGAGCGTCTACTGTGTGCTAGTTATTATGTAAGGCACAGGGAAAGCAGGAATGAATAAATTCCGTGCTTACTGGAAAGGAGCTCAAAATGGAGGGAAGAAGATTGATAAGTAAACAGTCTATCACAGTTTCTACTAAGTAAACAGTGTGAAAGAGGCTGTGATACTGGGAAGCTCAGGGTGCTTGGGGATTCATAAGGAATATAACTTGCCCAGTTGATTGGAGTCAGAAAAGGCTTCCTGAAGGCACTATCTTCTGAGTTGAATCTTGAAGAAGGAGCAGCATGGAAATGGGAAACTGTTTGGTATGACTGGGTGTGGCTTGAAGCAGAGAGGAGTGAGAAGTTAGACTGGATTTGTAGACAAGGATCATAATGTAAAGGACTTTTTGAGCTTTTGCATTTTTTTTTTCCTGAAGGTAGTAAAGATCTGCTGAAGATTTGTATTTTTAATATTTAGTAACTTATGTTTCCTTCCCTTCCTCTTTTTTCAAATACTTTCACATCCGTTCTGATTCTTTGCCTTGTTTATAAGTGAAGTTTCCTTTGTTCAGTTGGAGTGTTCTTGAACACTTAATGTAACTATAACCACTTATCTCTTATCCTCTGTGGGAAAGGATTAGATAGACACAATTAGAGTTTTGCCAGTATTCTCTGTGTTACTGTTTCAGTTGTCTTTCTCTCTCAATGAACTACTCCAGATTTGTTTTTGTGTCTTATTAACCAGTTTTGTCTGGAGGGTCTATAAAGAATACTACAGTGCTTAGTATGAATCAAAATACTTGCCAAGCCAGAAGTCTGTCTGCTTTTTGGAAATTTATTAATGAAGATAGACATGAAATCCTAGTAAGCCATAAAGGGTTAATTCCATGAATGACTTAAGTATAATAGTGTTATGTATGAAACCTTAAATTGGTTTCTTTTAGATACTTTTAAAATAGACAGACTTTTGCAAACTAAATTTGAGGCTTCTGTGAAGTCTGCCTAACAAAATTATTCTTGTTGATGCTGAGTGAAATGCTCCAGCTAGTTGTGTGAAGTCTAGCTCTAGCCATTTACCTTCCTGGGCTTAATTTTCCTCATTAAAATAATACAGGACTAATGTTAGGTGATTTCTAGAGTCTTTTTCTGTTTTGTGATTTGTATATCTTATATCTAATAATTTTTTGCAAATTATCTTTCATGTAGTGCTCACATGGTCTTCTGAAGAAGCCATGGGTAGCTGTTGTAGCTGTCCAGATAAAGACACTGTCCCAGATAACCATCGGAACAAGTTTAAGGTCAGTAAAACTGGATGAGTTGTAGCTCTTGCTGCCTACCTGGATGCTCTTCTTTACTTCACTTAACACATCTTCTTATTTCCTCACTGGTATCTTCAGACTCTCTTTATTTTCCTTTTTGTCCATTCTGCCTTTTCTTGTTTTAACCAACAAGGACAACATTTTTTACTAACAGTATGAAATCCTCTTTTCCTTTGGTCTTCTGTATCCAATTAGAACCACACAATGCTGATAATACTCTCCTTTTTTTTTCCCCCAGCTTGGAAGAGATTTACATTTATTACCTTCCTGTATCATCCGTCATGGATATGAGTGACTAAATCTTGTATCTCCGTCAGGAAAACAACAGCACTATTGAGTGACTGTTATACCCTCTGGAGAACTCAGTCTTTGGTCACAGTGATAAGAGCCCCTAGATTTGGTCCCATCAGCCCTCTTTGAAATGACCTGATAATATTGTCTTTAAGACGCCATTTTATAGGTCCTCTGTAACTAGTCCTGTCACTAGTTCCCAGTCATTGTTTAATGCCTGGACAATTTCGTAACTGCACTCTACCTCCGGTCACCTCTGTGATCCATCCTGCAGTTGACATCAGATTTATCTTCCTCTATCATTATTCTAAAACTTCAGTGATGTTCTGTTACTTAGACACTAAGTGCTCCATTCCTTACTCATCCACAGCCATTAATGCCTCTCATATTCTGACCTCAGTCTGCTATAAATCAGCCTCTGGATCACATAAATCTTGGTGTAAATCACAACCTTCTTGCTTCATAGCTTTGTGACCTTTGACAAGTTACACTCTCACCAAGTCTTTGTTCATTTGTATGCAATGGAGACAGTAGTATTACCTGCAGTTTAGGATTGGAATTAAATGACAGAATACAAGTAAAGCACTTTGTCCAACCCAGCAGTACAGTAACTTCTCCCTAAGTGTTATCTGTTCTTTAAAGTCTCTGGCCATTTTCTGAAACTCGGCAGTGCAAGGCCTTCCCTGACAAGAACTCAGTGCCAGTCCTGTCTTGATGTCTCTGAAATGTACCTTGTCTCTGCTGTAGCACTGTATCTTCAGGGTGTGCCCCCTAAGTCCTGACCCACCAACTCACCCTCTTTATTTCCTTTTTGCCTGGGAAATCCCATGGACAGAGGACCCTGGTGGGCTATTTATCCATGGGGCTGCAAAGAGTTAGACACAGCTTAGTGACAGAGCATGCATGCATGCAAACTTATTTATACTCAAAACCCAGCTAAATTCCCTTTTCTTCATATGTGAAGGCTTCTCCAACAACCCTTGGCTACAGTTTCTGCATTTTACAGGGTCTGTTGTACTCAGTTGTTAGGTTAGTTAAGCATTTAGAGTTCTGTGATATTGACTTTGTCTTTGTGTATCTTACCTCCTTAGTGGGAATGTGAGTTCTTTGGGGATATGAACCAGGTATTGCCCTGCTACATAATCCGTGCCATATAAAAACATTGGTTGTTGAATGAAATAACAATAACTGAACAATCAGCAATAGTACATTTTCCTGAAATTAGTGAAATATGTGCATGACTGTTGAGAGGAAGCATTAAGTTAGCACTAATTAAACTTTTTTTTTAATTTATTTTTTTTAAATTTAATACTTTATTCTATTTTACAGTACTGTATTGGTTTTGCCATACATTGACATGAATCAGCCATAGGTGTACATGATCTCCCCATGCTGAAGCCCCCTCCCACCTCCCACCCCACACCATCTCCCCGGATCATCCCTTACACCAGCCCCAAGCATCCTGTATCCTGTATTGAACATAGACTGGCGCTTCATTTCTTATATGATTGTATACATGTTTCATTGCCATTCTCCCAGATCATCCCACCCTCTCCCTCTCCCTCAGAAGCCAAAAGTCCGTTTTTTACCTCTGTGTCTCTTATATTGTCTCATTTACAGGGTCATCATTACTATCTTTCTAAATTCCATATATATGTGTCAGTATACTGTATTGGTGTTTTTCTTTCTGGCTTACTTCACTCTGTATAATCGGCTCCAGTTTCATCCATCTCATTAGAACACCTCTCCCTCTCCCTCAGAAGCCAAAAGTCCGTTCTATACCTCTGTGTCTCTTATATTGTCTCACTTACAGGGTCATCATTACTATCTTTCTAAATTCCATATATATGTGTCAGTATACTGTATTGATATTTTTCTTTCTGGCTTACTCCACTCTGTATAATCGGCTCCAGTTTCATCCATCTCATTAGAACTGCATGAAACTTATTCTTTTTAAGGGCTGAGTATAAAAGAAATGAGGACAACCTCAGAGACCTACAGGACAATATGAAATGCTCCAACATTCAAATTATAGGAGTCCCAGAAGAAGAAGACAAAAAGAAAGACCACGAGAAAATACTGGAGGAGATAATAGTTGAAAACTTCCCTAAAATGGGGAAGGAAATAATAACCCAAGTCCAAGAAACCCAGAGAGTGCCAAACAGAATAAACCCAAGGTGAAACACCCCAAGACATATATTAATCAAATTAACAAAGGCCAAACACAAAGAACAAATATTAAAAGCAGCAAAGGAAAAACAACAAATAACACACAAGGGGATCCCCATAAGAATAACTGCAGATCTTTCAATAGAAACTCTCCAGGCAAGGAGGGAATGGAAGACATACTTAAAGTGATGAAAGAGAATAACCTACAGCCAAGACTACTGTACCCAGCAAGGATCTCATTCAAATATGAAGGAGAAATAAAAAGCTTTACAGACAAGCAAAAGCTGAGAGAATGCAGCACAACCAAACCGGCTCTCCAACAAATCCTATAAGGATAAACTTTAGACAGGAAACACATAAAGGGCATATAAACCTGAACTCAAAACAACATAGCTAATGGCAACAGGAGCATACTTATCAATAATCACTTCAGGCAACAATTTCTGTTAAAATTTTTGAAATAAACATTGCTAGTGAAGCATATCAGACAAACATTCAGAATATGCTAATAGTCGTTACCTAGCATATATTGAAAAGTGGAGTGGTTCCTTTGTTCTTATGCAAACACTGCACTAATTTAAGGTGATTAATTTAGCTACTCTGCATTGTTTTATTTACAAATTTACCAAATAAAAAGGCCAGGTGATGTCTTTATTATCACATTTATTTGAAAGAAAAAGTAAGTTAAAATACAATTACTGGGTCCATGGATACATGATAGAAAAGCCAAAAAACAAACAAACAAACAAAATATCAGTTCTTATTTGGTCTATACAAATATAGTTTATCCTAGTCTTGTATAGTTTAGGCTTCCTAGTTTTGAAAAATGTTTATTATAATTGAATATTATTATTTTCATGTGTGTATCTCCACATATATTTTATTGATATGACAAGATGGTGATAAAAATTGAAGAAATGTATGAAAACAATGGCAGAATTTTGTCTAATTGTGACTTTTCATACTTTTGACCTACTTACACTGGAATCACCTCTAGTAGTTGTTAATGTCAGGGGAGATCATTCAGAGGACATGAATGCCAATTGACTAGCAAGCTGAACCCAGGTAATCAGAGGCTCCTCACCCCCTTCTCTGCCCTTGGAATAATTTTTCTGCCAACATTTCCCAGAGTGGGAGCTATGTCCAAGGACACAGTCTTTAGAAAGATTTCAGGATATAAGGTTGATTTATAAAAGCCAACCTCTTTCCTATTTACCAGCAATACAGAAGTAGACTTTGATTTAAAAATACAATGCCATTTAGGTTAGCTTCCCTTAAAAAGAGATACTTGGGTGTAAATTTAATGATAAATGTATGAAATCGATATGAGGAAAACTATAAAAGTCTCAATAAAGAAACAAGAAGTAAATAAATGGAGATATATGTTATGTGCATGCATAGGCAAGACTCAGTATTATCAAGATGTTAATTCTGCTTAACCTTATCAATACATTCAGTGGGATACCAATCAAAGCCCAGACATTTTTTATAGGTATTGACAAACCTATTTTACAGTTCTTAGGTGAAAGCTAGAAAAGAACATTGCAACCCACTCCAGTATTTTTTTCTGTAAAATCCCAAGGATAGAGGAGCCTGGTGGGCTACAGTTAATGGGGCTGTAAAGAGTGAGACATTACTGAGTACATTCAACAGTTTTAGAAACAAAGAAACTTAAATGCCCGTTACTAACTGAAGAGGCCAATCTGAAAAGGTCACACACTATGTGGTTCTAGTTATATGACATGTTGGAGGAATCAAAATTAAGGAGACAGTAAAATGATCAGTGATTGCCAAAGGCTGAGGGGAGGGAGGGATGAATAGGTGGAAAAGAGGGGATTTTTTAGGGCAGTTAAAGTATTCTGGATCCAACCCATAGAATATATAACACCAAAAATGATCTCTAATGTAAATTATATACTTTGGATGATCAGTCCAGTTGCTCAGTTGTGTCCGACTCTTTGTGACCCCATGAATCACAGCACGACAGGCCTCCCTGTCCATCACCAACTCCCGAGGTTCACTTACACTCACATCCATCGAGTGGGTGATGCCATCCAGCCATCTCATCCTCTGTGGTCCCCTTCTCCTCCTGCCCCCAATCCCTCCCAGCAACAGAGTCTTTTAAAACCATAGCCTTGACTAGATGGACCTTTGTTGGCAAAGTAATGTCTCTGCTTTTGAATATGCTATCTAGGTTGGTCATAAGTTTCCTTCCAAGGAGTAAGCATCTTTTAATTTCATGGCTGCAGTCATCATCTGCAGTGATTTTGGAGCCCCAATAAATAAAGTCAGCCACTGTTTCTCCATCTATTTCCCATGAAGTGATGGGACCAGATGCCATGGTGATAATGATGTGCCAATAATGTAGGTTTATCAGTTGTAACAAATGCATTATTTTAGTACAAAATGTAGCTAGTTGGGGAGGTGGTGTACAGTCTGGAGAAAAAAGGTACATGATAACTGCATTTTCTTAATTTTACTGTGGACCTAAAACTACTCTAAAATAATAAAGTGCTACTGAAAAAAAAAAAAAAAAAAAAAAAAAAAACTAAAGTAACTGTGCACCAGCTATGTTCTAGACTACCCCACTCAGGAACATCTGGGCTATATGTTGGAATCATATTATTGTATAAGGGGATCATGTGGCTATGGGAATTTGCCCAGTAACCTGTGTGCCCTCAGGCAAGGTCATAGCTAAGTACATTTAAATGAGCTATTCTCAGGAGAACTGAGTGTTTAAATGATTCCTTAGACAATCATTTCTGAGAAATATGTGTCAATTCTAGATATGCTCTTTTCTTTCCATAAGCAAATTTCTTTGACAAGTTTCTTCCCATTTCATGTCACAATGGCACTATTATAAAAGAAGGGAGATAATGAAATTAAATCTGTGCTATAAAACAGTGTTTGTCTTAATTCTTCTTCTCTGATCCTTTTAAATGAATGACATTCAGATTGCATAAAATATCTGTCATTCACTTTGGCGATAGATGGGAGAGGGTTTGAGAGGGAGGTGACATGTATATACCTATGGCTGATTCGTGTTTATGTTTGACAGAACAAAACAAACTTCTGTAAAGCAATTATCCTTCAATTAAAAAATAAATAAGTTTAAACAAAGATTTTATTTTCATATTTGTATATTCTACAATTATTACTGTAATGATTTCCTTGAAAAATATTCTGGATAGTAATCTCATACATATCAGAGGTTAGTCCCCCCCCTTTTTTTTCCAGAATGGCATCTTTTTAAAAAAATATTAGAAAGTATAAATTTCTTTCATTAAATGTTTTCATAAACTATAACTTGTTCCCCTCTGCATCAATTAACTTTTTTCTTATATAATTATTTATGGGGAAAAAACATTGTTCTTTTTAATAAGAATGCTTGAGGCTTTTTCATATGCATGGATTAGATGAATCATTTATCTTATTATTATAATTCATTTTGATATGAATAATTTTCATTCTTATTTAGCTTCAGGAAGGTTCTCCTAAAGTTCCTCCATTATATGTCTACAAGTATTAAAAGTTGGAATTCTTTTTCCTGGGTCCTGTGGCTCTCACTAAAAGTCATTACAGTGTACAAGATAATCATGTACAAAGTACATTGTACAATGTACAAATGTACAATGTACAAAGTCGTGTGCAATCAAGTCAGTAAAGAAGAAGGTTCTCCTAAAGTTCCTCCATTATATGTCTACAAGTATTAAAAGTTGGAATTCTATTTTCCTGGGTCCTGTGGCTCTCACTAAAAGTCATTACAGTGTACAAGATAATCATGTACAAAGTACATTGTACAATGTACAAATGTACAATGTACAAAGTCATGTGCAATCAAGTCAGTAAAGAAGAAAAAAAAAAACACAAATAACATAGTGGTTAAGTGTCCTATATTCTGCAACTCTCTTATTTTTTTGATGATCCAGTGGATGTTGGCAATTTTATCTCTGGCTCCTCTGCCTTTTCTAAAACCAGCTTAAACATCTGGAAGTTCGCATTTCATGTATTGTTGAAGCCTGGGTTTGAGAACTTTGAACATTACTTTACTAGTGTGTGAGATGAGTGCAATTGTGCAGCACTTTGAACATTCTTAGGCATTGCCTTTCTTTGGGATTGAAATGAAAACTGATCTTTTCCAGTCCTGTGACCACTGTTGCATTTTCCAAATTTGCTGGCATACTGAGTGCAGCACTTTCACAGCATCATTTGAAATAGCTCAACTGGAATTCTCTCAACTCCACTAGTTTTGTTCATAGTGATGGCTTCCGAAGGCCCACTTGACTTCACATTCCAGGATGTCTGGCTCTAGGTGAGTGATCAATTTTTTTTTAGGTCATTAATGTGGATGATGATGGAAATGAGTTGGGTTCTGGCATAATGGAACTTACAGACACAGAACTGATTTTATACACTCGCAAACGTGACTCGGTAAAATGGCACTACCTCTGCCTCCGACGCTATGGTTATGATTCGAATCTCTTTTCTTTTGAAAGTGGTCGAAGGTGTCAAACTGGACAAGGTAGGTAGAGCATTTATTTTTTTCTCCAAACATCATCATATTTGAATATCATTCTGTAATTCAATTATTTCATATATGTTTAAATTAAACTGTTTTACTTTTATGCTGAATGAAAAAAATCCTCAAGTGGATTATTTAAAAAGGAGATATAGTATACTATGTGTTCACTCATCAAGCATTTACTAAGCATGTTTTCTATGTGTAGAATTTTGCCTCATATTAACTTTAAGATTTGAAAAGTAATGAATTAGTCCCAGTAAATTGCTTCTGTCTTTACTGTTAACAACACTTCTCTGGTGGCTCAGACGGGAGAGCGTCCGCTTACAATATGGAGACCCAGGTTTGATCCCTGGGTTGGGAAGATCCTCTGGAGAAGGAAATGGCAACCCACTTCAGTACTCTTGCTTGGAAAGTCCCATGGATGGATTTTCACATGGTAGGCTACAGTCCATGGGGTCACAAAGAGTTGGACATGACTGAGCGACTTCGCTTTCACTTCATTTTTACTGTTATAGAGCTTCGCTGGTGGCTCAGACAGGAAAGAATCTGCCTGTGATGTGGGAGACCTGAGTTCGATCCCTGGGTAGGGAAGATCCCCTGGAGGAGGGCATGGTAGCCCACTCCAGTATTCTTGCCTGGAAAATCCCATGGATGGAGGAGCCTGACAGGCTAGTCCATGGGGTTGCAAAGGAGTCTGACATGACTGAGTGACTTTCACTTTTACTGTTACAACTTGAGGGAAAGAACTTAAACTTTGGAGTTAAGCAGAACATAGTTTTATTTTTTTTGCCACCTACTTCTTGAAAGTCCTTGGACAAGTTGGGGAACCTCTTGTATCAAATTCCTTCTGTATCAGAGTGGAATGGTAATCCAATAAATAAACAAGGTAACGATTGTAAACCCCAGAGCAAGCGTGTATCAAATGGTGGATTCCTGTGGTAATGACAGGTTAGACTCCCCCTGCTGTTAGAAAGCAGGCTAGAGCAAGTGTGCAACTCTTGGTTTTGCCTTCCTTATTTTGAGCCATCACCCATGGGCAAATGAAAATTATTCTGTGAACTTTCTTTTGGGCTTGTGTTTTGAAACAGGGAATATAATTAACTTATCAGACATTTATTTGAAAGGCCTTTCTTGCTGTTGGTACACAGAATGCTTTCTTTATAATTTTGTTCTTTGACAGGTGCTCCTTTATCTTTTTTAGATGTCGTGACCGTGTTTTTTCCTTCTGGTATATATTTGTAGGAATCTTTGCCTTTAAGTGTGCTCGTGCAGAAGAATTATTTAATATGTTACAAGAGATTATGCAGAATAATAGTATAAATGTAGTGGAGGAACCCGTGGTTGAAAGGAATAACCATCAGACAGAATGGAAGTCCCTAGGACACCTCGAACACCTACAAGTAAGTGTCCATTTCCCCCTCTTCTATTATAAGCTATAGACTATGGATATTTAATCTATACCATGTTAGAAATTACCATTGGCTAACATAAATATAGTGGTTGTGAGTTTTGAAAAACTGTTAGCTATAATTATAAACATTTTAAATATGAAAACATAAAGTGTTTCATATTATTTTAAATGTGAGTGGAAAGTTAAAAGTGGAGGGAGGTTCTGTTTTGCTCTAGTTTCTTGTGTATCTTACCAGAAACACCTCCTTAAACCTCTTAGTTCTGACTGTATCCTCATTCATTTTTTTCTCTGTGCCCTACCCCTACATCCATTCTGAAACCAATAAATGCAAACTCAGCTCCAGGTTTTGCTGCTCAGAACTTACCCAATGGATATCCCCGATATCCCTCGTTCGGAGATGCTTCATCCCATCCTTCCAGCAGACATCCTTCCGTGGGAAGTGCTCGCCTGCCCTCAGTAGGTGAAGAATCTACACATCCTTTGCTGGTGGCCGAGGAACAAGTAAGCATGTGCTGCTGTCCGATGGTATTGTATGGGGTTAGAGTATTATCATGCTAACACTTGAAGGTTTTAGTCAATTTGAGTTTTAGTTGTCACTTTTGTATATGACCTTTGTAGTGAAGATTCAGAGGACAAAGCATATATTTGCTGACATATACCCAAATATGTATAGGTGTTGAGGGGAACTACAAGAGAAGTGCATCTGTAGATGAAGATGGACAAAACTAGTGGTCAGTTCTCTTACAATAACCTCAAAGGAAAGCTTTTTATATTAAGTTTTTGTAAACAGTGTACTACTAGCAGTCAGGCAGATTTTGTCAGTGTTTTTAACAGAGCAATTTAATATTCCCAACTAGTCTGTTTTCATTTTAGGAATGGTGTACCTGGTTGAACATTGTCTGTATTAATTAGCTGTACTTATCTTTTGTCAACAGTATGACTATTTATCATTAAGAAATTTTCACTGTTTCAAAATACATTTCTTTGTATTTTTTTACTTGTTAAATGAGTTCTTACTATAATTAAATATCTCTCTTTTAGAATTTTATTTTTTGTTTTTCAGATTTTATGTAAAGACTTCTATATTATCTCCCCCAAATACCATGAGCTTTTCTAAGTAGTGATAATTTCCTACTAGGTGGCACCTATTTTATATCTATGTATCTAGGGGCTCAAAAATCACTGCAGAGGTGACTGCAGCCATGAAATTCAAAGATTCTTGGTCCTTGGAAGAAAAGTTATAACCAAACTAGACAGCGTTTTAAAAGGCAGACATTACTTTGCCAACAGTTCCATC
Source organism: Madoqua kirkii (assembly GCA_006408675.1). Classification (NCBI taxonomy): domain Eukaryota; kingdom Metazoa; phylum Chordata; class Mammalia; order Artiodactyla; family Bovidae; genus Madoqua; species Madoqua kirkii. The sequence continues at coordinate 25,054 of SJYC01051810.1, forward strand.
TAGCCAAAGCTGTGGTTTTTCCAGTAGTCGTGTATGGATGTGAGAGGTGGACTATAAAGAAAGCCGAGCGCTGAATAATTGATGCTTTTGAACTGTGATGTTGGAGAAGACTTGAGACTGCAAGGAGATCCAAGCAGTCCATCCTAAAGGAAATCCATCCTGAATATTCATTAGGACTGATCCTGAAGCTGAAACTCCAATCCTTTGGCCACCTGATGCAAAGGACTGACTCACTGGAAAGACCCTGATGCTGGGAAAAATGGAAGATGGAAGGAGAAGGGAATGACAAAGGATAAGAAGGTTGGATGCCATCAACAACTCATTGGACATGAGTTTGAGTAAATTACAGGAGTTAGTGATGGACAGGGAGGCCTGGTATGCTACTGACCATGGAGTTGCAAAGAGTCTGACTTGACTGAGTGACTGAACTGAACTGAACTGTAGACATATTTGGTAGTTCTAATATAAATGTGACCCACTGGAAAATTTGTTTCAGTTTTAAATGTAAGGCTCTACTGACAGAGCTATGTGCGTGTGCGTGTTTGTCTGTGTGTGTGTATCTGTGTGGTGTGTTTACCTACACACAATTACATATGACATATATCATTTGTATCTCTTTATTGAATGTCACTGCAATACAAAGCATATTACATGTCACTGCAAGACAAAGAATGTGACTTTACATATAATTTTTCAAACAATCTCATTGCTTTCTTTATTTTGCTCATGTACTTAGATCTAGTTTTTATTATAGGTGTTATTTCCTGACAAAAAGTAGTCAGTTTCTTAGTCTTGAAAAATGTTAAAGTACTACCTGCCTATAATCTTTTTCAAGTGTCTACACTCTGCCAATGTTTTCATCATCAAAATTTGACAACCCTGTTGGAAAACTATGTAAATTGTTGTGTAAGGAGAAAATTAACCTCTGCTCAAATCATCTGAGCTGACACTTAGGATGAGCACAAGTCGTGAAATATTCAAATCACCAGCTGCAGTAAAGAGCAAGGACCACAGGTCTACCTCTGATGGGCCTGTCACCCCAAGGAACGCCAAGCAATGGGATATTTTCACTTGTCCCTTAGTATCTATAGATTCCCTTTGGACCTATGGTTGCAAACAAATATTTACATGAGACAGTTTTAATAACATGGGCAGGTACTGGTTGTCTCAAAAGCCTGACTTTCTCTCAAAAGCATTTCAGTTAGAACTACTTTTCTTAATGGTACAGATGAACCTATTTGTAGAGCAGGAACAGAGGTGCAGACATAGAGAATGGACTCGTGGGGACTGAGAGGGAGGATTATTGAGAGACTTACATTAACATATATGTGCTACCGTATGTAAAATAGCTAGCTAGTGGGAAGCTACTGTATAACTCAGAGAGCTCATCTCGGTACTCTGTGATGAACCAAATGGGTGGAATTGGGGACAGGGAAGGGCGACTCAAGAGGGAGGGGATAAATGTATCCATGTGGCAGATTCATGATATTGAACCGCATGAACTAACACAACATTGTTGAGCAATTATATTCTAATAAACACATTAAAAGACCTACTTTTCTTAAAATGAAAAAAAAAGAGATATATATAGCTATATTGCTTTTCATTTAACGTATAATCCATGCTATTCTGTTTAAAACATGTGTTACAGGAGTTATTAGAACTGCCTTACATAATATGGACAGAGAAGCCAGAGAACATTACTCAGTGGTCATTCAAGCCAAAGACATGGCTGGGCAAGTTGGAGGGCTTTCAGGATCCACCACAGTCAACATCACCCTGACAGATGTCAATGACAACCCCCCAAGGTTTCCTCAGAGTAAGTATGTTTCTTTTGATCTGCACTTATCATTATTCATTTATGTAAAACAAACTGAAAAACAGCTAAGCCTTGAACAATATGGACTTGAGATGCAAGAGTCTACTTATTTATTTTTCCAGTAGTAAGTGCTATAGACCTACATGACCAGATCAGTGGTTGGGTGTATCTGCAAATAATGAGGAACCTGGATACAGAAGGCTGACTATAAGTTATATGTATGGACAGTGTAGAGGTTGGATGCTCCTAACTCTCACATTGTTCAAAGGTCAACTGTACTTGGATGAATAATGCCATGTGACTATTCCCTTAAATGGAAAGATTGTGTTTGTACAGTCTTCCTTTTATACACAAGATTAAAGAAATCACTCCATCTGTTGTCTCCTGAACTCAGTAGACAGGTGTCACTGTGTTTAAATATCCATTTCAATTGACACCACAGTTAAATACTAAAAATGAGTAGTAATAAGGAATGATACTTTGTATTTGCTGAAGTATTTATGTATTACTAAGGAATTCCTGGAGGTATTCAAATAAACATTTTGATATGGACATTCTACTCTTGGAAAACTATTGAATATATACTCTTTGTGGGATGATTTTTTTTAAATTCTTCATATTAGGAATGAATGCTCTTCACATACACACAGAAGCACACCATCCAATGACAAGGTATTACAAATATAATAAACTGCAATCTCAGAGTAGAATACAAACCTTGTGAGTGGAGAACCCATCAAGCGATTCAAGGAGAGAGTATCAGTTCTGTGAGTTTGGAATGAAATACTGTTTATGACACCTTCAGAAAGGGAAGGAAACATATTTGAGTATTTCTAATGTGGCAGAAGCTGTGTGTAGAATTTTATAGGATAACCATTAATTATCTTAAAAATCCTGAGGGGAGCTGTCCTTCTTATAAGTGATGTTTCAAAAGTGTAAAAGACAGAGAGAAGTAAGTCAGAAAGAGAAAAAAAAAATATCATATGTTAGTGCAAATGTATGAAGGTGAAGGTCAAGTCGCTCAGTCGTGTCGAACTCTTTGCGACCGCGTGGACTGTAACCTACTAGGCTTCTCCGTCCTATACACCATCCAATGACAAGGTATTACAAATATAATAAACTGCAATCTCAGAGTAGAATACAAACCTTGTGAGTGGAGAACCCATCAAGCGATTCAAGGAGAGAGTATCAGTTCTGTGAGTTTGGAATGAAATACTGTTTATGACACCTTCAAAAAGGGAAGGAAACATATTTGAGTATTTCTAATGTGGCAGAAGCTGTGTGTAGAATTTTATAGGATAACCATTAATTATCTTAAAAATCCTGAGGGGAGCTGTCCTTCTTATAAGTGATGTTTCAAAAGTGTAAAAGACAGAGAGAAGTAAGTCAGAAAGAGAAAAAAAAAATATCATATGTTAGTGCAAATGTATGAAGGTGAAGGTCAAGTCGCTCAGTCGTGTCGAACTCTTTGCGACCGCGTGGACTGTAACCTACTAGGCTTCTCCGTCCTACTAGGATTCTCCAGGCAAGAATACTGGAGTGGATTGCCATTTCCTTCTCCAGGGGATCTTCCTGACCCAGGGATCGAACCCGGGTCTCCCCCATTGGAGGCAGACGCTTTAACCTCTGAGCCAGAATCTGGTAAAACAGTACATATTAACCTATTTGCAAAACAGAAATAGAGACCCAGATGTAGAGAACAAACATATGGACACCAAAAGGAGAAGAGGGGGCAGGTGAGTTGGGAGATTGGGATTGACATATATGCACTATTGATACTGTGTATAAAATAAATAGCTGATGAGAACCTACTGTATAGCACGAAGAACTCTACTCAGTGCTTTATGGTGACCTAAATAGAAAGGAAGTAAAAAATAGAGGGATATAAGTGTGTGTATGGATGACTCACTTTACTGTAAAGCAGAAAATAGCATAATATTTTAAAGCAACTCTACTCCAATGATTTTTTTTTTTAAAAGACCTGCTAGGTTCGTCTTTGAAAAAAAAAAAAAACAACTTAGCAAACATCATCAAAAAGTTACAGAGAAGTAGCTGCAGCAATGATTTTTAGAAAAATGTGCAGAGGCATATTTGAAATAAAAACAAGTAATGGACAATTTTGATGGTTATTGGTAAATAATGAGTTTTAAGAACAACAGAAATTTCAGAGGTACAGTATTTTATTTGTTTGTTTTTATTTATAGTCCAAGGAATACAATTCAACTTCAATAAATCTGAGGTGAGGAAGAAAATAAACTATGTAACAAAGTAGGCAATGTAGCAAGTCAACAACTGCTCTCCACAAGTCAGTGTGAAAGGCTTACCCAGCCTTATCTCTCAGTATTGCTCTCAGTACTCAGTGGAATACTGCCTGTTCTGAAAACACAGCAAGAATATGCATATCCTTAAATAGTCTAGAATTTTTCACTCACGTTCCTTTGTTTATGATAGTCACTCAGTTGTGTCTGATTCTTTGTGACCCCATGAACTATAGCCCTCCAGGCTCCTCTGTCCATGGATTCTCCAGGCAAGAATACTGGATTGGGTTGTCATTCACTTCTCCGGGGGATCTTCCTAAACCAGAGATCAAACCTGGGTCTCTGTACTGAAGGCAGATACTTTACCATCTGAGCCACCGAGAAATTCCTTTTAAACAAAGCCCACTTAAAAGTTTCCATGAACTCCATCACAGAATTAGCAGACAGTTAATTAACCCTTGGTTTCTATAACATGGCATTTTCCCATATGCTTTTATGCTATATTTATCTCCCTAGGTGCGTATCTCCCCTACACTGTGAGTCCCTCTAAGTAAAAATGATGCTTGATTTGTCTTTGTAACATTAAGTGTTTAGATCGGTGCCCAGCCCTGGATAAATGGTTGTGAAATGAATGAGTAAATGAGTTGAATTTAAATACTCTTTCAAACTACTATTGTTAAAAGACCCTGGATAAGGACAGTCAAGTTGATTTCATGGTTAGGTAAAGCTCCTTTAAAATATCAATTCTAAGGACAAGATTATGTGACTTGGTTCTTTCAAGTGGCTTTTGCTCTATGAAGAAAACATGTTTAAAAGTAAATTATAGGTCATAGATAAGCCCGTATTATTAAACTATGAAATATAATTAAATTCCAACACATTTTACAAAATTGAAGTGTATTTTTATGTTCATTTAATTCCTTATTCCACACAATATGCATATACACATATTTCATTATGAGACAAGTGTAATCGGATGGTGACTGCAGCCGTGAAATTAAAAGATGCTTGCTCCTTGGAAGAAAAGCTATGACAAACTTAGACAGCATAGTAAAAAGCAGAGACATCACTACTGACAAAGGTCCGTATTGTCAAAGGTATGGTTTTCCAGTAGTCATGTACAGATGTGAAAGTGGGACCATAAAGAAGCCTGAGTGCCAAAGAAATTGATGCTTTTGAACTGTAGTGCTGGAGAAGACTCTTGAGAATCTCTTGGACTGCAAGGAGTTCAAACAGGTCAATCCTAAAGGAAATTAACCTTGAATATTCATCATAAAGACTGATGCTGAAACTCTGAAACTTTGGCCACCTATATGTGAAGAGCCAACTCACTGGAAAAGACCCTGATACTGGGAAAGATTGAAGGCTGGAGGAGAAGGATGAGGATGAAATTTGTTGGATGGCATCATCAATTCAATGGACATGGGTTGATCAGACTCTGGGAGACAGTGAAGGACAGAGGAGCCAGGTGTACTGCAGTCAACGGGGTGGCAAAGTGTTGGACTATACAACAACAAAACCCTTTTATAGAATAAGGAGTTGATTAGTTGATTTAGTCACAAAGTCATGTCCGACTCTTGTGCGACACCATGAACTTTAGAGTGCCTCGTTCCTCTACCCATGGGATTTCCCAGGCAAAATTACTGGAGTGGGTTTCATTTCCTTCTCCAGAGGTCTTCCTGTTTCAGGGATTGAACTTCCATCTCCCAGGTCTCCTGCATTGCAGGCAGAATCTTTACTACTGAGCCACCAGAGACTAAAGTTCAATTTTTTTTTTTAAGAGGTAATGAGTGATAGCACTGAATTAAGCTGAAGTGAAGTGAAGTGAAGTGTTGGCAAAGTGTTGGACTATACAACAACAAAACCCTTTTATAGAATAAGGAGTTGATTAGTTGATTTAGTCACAAAGTCATGTCCGACTCTTGTGCGACACCATGAACTTTAGAGTGCCTCGTTCCTCTACCCATGGGATTTCCCAGGCAAAATTACTGGAGTGGGTTTCATTTCCTTCTCCAGAGGTCTTCCTGTTTCAGGGATTGAACTTCCATCTCCCAGGTCTCCTGCATTGCAGGCAGAATCTTTACTACTGAGCCACCAGAGACTAAAGTTCAATTTTTTTTTTTAAGAGGTAATGAGTGATAGCACTGAATTAAGCTGAAGTGAAGTGAAATGAAGTGAGGTGAAGTTGCTCAGTCATGTCCGAATCTTTGCAACCCCATGAACTGTGGCTTATTAGGCTCCTCCATCCATGGGATTTTCCAGGCAAGAGTGCTGGAGTGGATTGCCATTTCCTTCTCCAGGGGATCTTCCTGACCTAGGAATTGAATCCTGGTCTCCTGCACTGCAGGCAGATGCTTTACCGTCTGAGCCACCAGGGAATTAAGCTGAATATAAACTTTATTATAATTACAACACCAACCTCATTTTCAACCTATGTTATTTAAGTAGGTTCTACCACCACTATTTTTAAGATGTATATTAATATTATAACTCTTATTATAATAGAGTGAAAAACTTATGCAGGGAGCTCAATAAACTGATTTTAACCTGACAAGTCCATTAAGACTTATTTTAGAACTCACCAGAAAATTTATCCCTAACTTTATTTTGATCTATTATTGTTGCTGAAGCATCAGTTCGTAGTGAAACTATTGTTTAACTTGACAAAGAATAAATGAATACTCTTTGAGTGAACTCATTACATTAATCACTAATGGTATCGACATATCTTCAGTCTCCCCAGAATGACTGACAGCTGTCAATCCTGCCTCATGGTGATATGCTCTCAGTGTGTTGAAACAGAGGCAGTGCACACCCAGAACTCCACACTCTGATTTGTTTAAAAGATATTTTATTTTGCACCCATACTGCTCTAAACACATTGCTGCTCTCAGAATGATTTGGTGTCACCACAATAAGAGTAGCTTGCAATATTCTTTAATTTCCCCAAAAGCATTATATATAACTCATCAAATGGAAAAACACACACACACACACACACACACACATGACAAACTATATCTTGGGAAACTTTGCAAATTGCTTGAAGAAAAAACAATAATATATATTATGAAGACTTGCATACATAAAGCACCATGAAGTGCACAAATATAAACACAGTTCAAATCCTATAAAGATCTTATCCAGTCATTAAATAGACCCAGTAATCTAACTGTTTTTCTTAAGATGTTCTTGTTTGTTTTACATTTCTTCTGACATTTATTTTTCTTTCTTTCTCTTTAGCTATGAAAACCATGTTACAGCAAGACTGTGACTGACTCTAATGTAGACATCTGGCACATATTTTTAACTTGCATTTCTCTTTCTTCTGTTAATTTACCTTGGCCTCAGTTTCTTACCTCATATCTCAATTTAAAGCTATCGCTGTATCTTTTCTAAATTAGAGTATAATCACTTTTCATGTTCTGTTGGCTTCTGCTATGCCCTCTCATTTGAGACTTCTTACCATCCTCCACCCCATCCCTCCTCACTAGGATATCACAGAGCACTGAGCTGAGCTGCCTGTGCTATACATCAGGTTCCCACTGGCTATTTATTTAACATGTGGTAGTGTATATATGTCAATCTTTCTCTCCTAATTCACGCCCACATCCCATGTCCATATGTCCAATCTCTAAATCTGCTTATCTATTCCTGCCCTGAAAATAGGTTCATGTGTACCATTTATCTAGATTCCACATGTGTGTGTTAATGTATTTGTTTTTCTTTTTCTGGCTTACTTGTATGACAGACTCTAGGTCTATCTACTTTATCTTAATTTAAGCTTCATAGGTTTTGAGTAAGCATTTGAGAGTAAGAGAGGGGACTAGACTAATAATTTGCTTTACAAAGACTGTGCACTAGGGAGATACAAACTCAGTGGCCTGGAATACAAGACAGACAAAGGTCTAGGTGAAAGCAGGCTGCCTGTGAGTGTCAGGGAGGTTATAGGGGAGAACAGAGACTAGAAGGTACATATCAGCTAAGAGGATAGACACTGCTCAATTCTAGTGATGCCTGTATATGGGCAGGAAAGTATTAGGAATGGGAGCTACTTGCAAGACTCGCAATGTAAGAGAACAAATAAATATATCTGTGGCTTGAATCTTTACACCAAGGACACAAAACTTTCCCAGTTCTTCAGAAAAATATAACTCAACGTGTAAATTCCTCAATATTATCGCTTCTATTGAAAGGAATTTATTCTACTTTTTAAGATTTTTGCTATTTCCTTCTCTGGTTTTAACTGCATTCTAGTCATTTTTAAATTTATTCACAAAATAAAATAAGTAAATAATAAAAAATTTATTTGCAGGCAGGTAAAAATCACTGAGTCTATTATTCTGTATAAAGAATATGCATATAGATATCAATTATGAACATGAAAGTTTATAAAGTAAACTTGAACCCTAAAGGGAGCTGTATTTTGAGAGTTGCCTTTGTAGAGTTTTTGCTTTGGCTCCATGCCTTCATTCTCTCTGGAATTATTTCTTCACTGATCTCCAATAGCATATTGGGTACCTAACTGACCTGAGGAGTTCATCTTTCAGTGTCCTATATTTTTGCCTTTTTATACTGTTCATGGGATTCTCAAGGCAAAAATGCTTAACTGGCTTGCCATTCCCTTCTCCAAGTGGACCACATTCAGTCAGACCTTTCTGCCGTGACCCATCCATCTTGGATGGCCCCACATGGCATGGCTTAGTTTCATTCTTTTAGACAAGTCTGTGGTCCATGTGATCAGACTGATTAGTTTTCTGTGATTGTGGTTTCAGTCTGTCTGCTTTCTGATGACCTCTCTTAATGCCTACCATTTTACTTGGTTTTCTCTTACCTTGGACGTGGGGTATCTTTTCACGGCTGCTCCGGCAAAGCGCAGCTGCCACTCCTTACCTTGGACATGGTTATCTCCTCTTGGCAACTCTTGCAATGCACAGCCGCCACTCTGAGGCACAAGTTGGAAGCAAGATTTCCAGGAGAAATATCAGTAATCTCAGATATGCAGATGACACCACCCTCATGGCAGAAAGTGAAGACAAATTAAAGAGCCTCTTGATGAAAGTGAAAGAGGAGATTGAAAAAGTTGGCTTAATGCTCAAAATTCAGAAAACTAAGATCACAGTATCCTGCCCCATCACTTCATGGTAAATAGATGGGGAAACAGTGGAAATAGTGGCTGACTTTATTTTGGGGGAGCTCCAAAATCACTGCTGATGGTGATTACAGCCATGAAATTAAAAGACAGTTACTCCATGGCAGGAAAGTTATGACCAACCTAGACAGCATTTTAAATAATAGAGACATTACTTTGTCAGCAAGGGTCCATCTAGTCAAGGCTATGGTTTTTCCAGTGGTCATGTATGAATGAGAGAGTTGTACTATAAAGAAAGCTGAGTGCAGAAGAATTGATGCTTTTGAACTGTGTTGTTGGAGAAGACTCTTGAAAGCCCCTTGGACTGCAAGGAGATCCAACCAGTCCATGCTAAAGGAATTAGTCCTGGGTGTTCATTGGACTGATGTTGAGCTGAAACTCCAATACCTTGGCCACCTGATGTGAAGAGCTGACTCATTTGAAAAGACCTTGATGCTGGGAAAGATTGAGGGCAGGAGGAGAAGGGGATGACAGAGGATGAGATGTTTGGATGGCATCCCAAACACAATGGACACGAATTTAGGTGAACTCTGGGAGTTGGTGATGGACAGGGAGGCGTGCCCTGCTGTGGTTTATAGGGTTGCAAAGAGTGGACCCGACTGAGTGACTGAACTGAATTGAATTGTAAAGTAAGTAACTAATCTAGAGAAAGAAGAATAATGCATGTTAACTAAGCACAATAAAAGAGTAAAAATTTGATTATTTAACAAAATTTCCGTAAGAACTTGAAATGATTGCAAAATGGTTAAGAGATCCACTTGTGAGTCCAGTTTATATAGTGAAATGTAATGTTGGGAGCATCAAGTGCTAAAATCTCAACAGATGGCAGTAGTTCCCATAATTCTAATTATAAAATTGTAATGTGTGGATAAATTTTAATTTTAACAAAAAAGGAAATATCACTGATGTATATGTTAATATTGAAATGATATTTGTCAATAGCAAAATATTTCAGTGAAGGATCATTGTTTTTATTAGTTTAGCTTTTATGAAAACAAATATAAATGATACATAATAAATTCAACATTAATATTTTACTTGAAATAGTTGTGAAACAAGCAACTGAGATTCTCCTTGATCCATCAGAATGTGAACTGTATGTTTTATTTATTTATTATTTTTCCTGTCCAAACTGGCTTTTTTTTTTAAATAAGGAAAAGAGCTGTTTTCTTTTACATTATTCAGTTGTTTTTTTTTTTTTACAATTGTTCTCATATAGGTCTTGCCTAACTCTTAATAAACTTCAGTTCATTTCAGTTGCTCAGTCATGTCCTAATGTCCTACTCTTTGCAACTGCACGGACTGTAGCACGCTGTCCTTCACCATCTCCTAGAGCTTGCTCAAACTCATGTCCATCAAGTTGGTGATGCCATCCAACCATCTCATCCTGTATTATCCCCTTCTCCTCTTGCTTTAATAAGCTTACTTTTACATACTTTACATTTTGTAGGTAGTTAAAAGAACGTATTTCATGTTACATTTTAAATGTAGTGCACAGCAAGGCAAATGATTTTTATGCACTCCTTTGACACCTGGTAAGTCAACTACATTTTCTTATTGGTTCTGGTCAATTCTCAGTATTACACTTGAGTCTTTTGGGTGGGTAATCACATCATCTCCTAATAATAAAAGTCACAGAAGGAAGCGACCCACATTATCTGTTGTAGAGATATGGTTTGATTTGGTTTTGAACTTCATAGGAAATGTTTGGGGACTGGCTTTTTCCCTCAACAGTATGGGTATTAAGGGCTTCCCGGGTGGCTCAGACAGTAAAGAATATGCCTGAAATGCAGAAGACCTGGCTTCATTCCTTGGGTTGGGAAGATCTCCTGGAGAAGGGAATGGCTACCTACTCTAGTATTCTTGCTTGGAAATTTCCATGGACAGAGGAGCCTGGCGGGCTATGGGGTCACAAAGAGTCGGACAGGACTGAGCGACTAAGACTTTCATGAGGATAAAATTGATCCACAATATTAGGAGAAGCTAGTTTACTTGCACTACTGAGCCACGTGCCACTGTGTGAATGAGTCCTCTGTAACGTACCCATTCTCTTTGTCAATGGGCATTTGGGACATATCCTAGATTTTTGCTATTCAGGACAGTGCAGCTTTGAATGTTTCCTGTCTCTTGGAGCACATGCCAAAGTTTCTCTTGATTTTAGCCTGGAGGGGGATATGCTGGGCTTTACAAGGTAAGGCCAGATTGCTTTCCCCAGAGGTTGTCTGGAGTTGCACTGGAGATCCCATGGCCCCACCTCTTCTCCAATGTTTGGTGCTGTCAGTCTCGTTCATTTTTGCCCTTCACATGGTGTAAAATAGCATCTTACTGTGGTCTTTATTTGAATTTCTCTCATTGCCAGTGAGCTTGAGCATCCCTTAGATGTTGTTTGGACAAACGTGTCTCTTTTGTAAAAAGGCCAGTTCATGTCTTATATCTGTTTTTCTGTTGCATGACGAGGGTTTTGTTTTTTTTTTTCTGTATGGATTTGCAACACTCCTTTATGTATTTTTGATGTTTATCCTTCATGAGTTGGTCCTGGCTGACAGGCAGATGTCTCCTCCGGTTTGTGGCTTGCATTTCACTTTCTCTAAGGTGTCTCCACGTCTCTTCCCTCTCACACCTGTGCCAGGGATGCGAGTGTGCATGTGTGCGTGTGTGCACGCAGGCACGTGTGTGATGTGTGTGTGGTGGGCTCCTGTTCCTCAGAACACCTTGCAGACCAACGCCACTGCCTCTCCTGCTCCCTGGGGCACTAAGGGACCCCTATAGCCCTCCCGTATTTGGTCGAGGGGGCCCGGATGGGGAGCCTCCGTCAGGGTTGTGGTGGATGTGCTGCGGCAGGGAAGGCCTCCTCGCAATGGTATCCCCTCCCAGGAGTTGTTTATCACTTCCGGCTGCTCACCTGGGGCCCAGGGCCCCTCTCTGCTCCGATGGGCAGCAGCCCAGTATCTCCCTGGCGGTGAACTGTATGTTTTAATTACTAGCAAGTGGAAATTTTTTTCATATACTTTAGAAAAAATACCTCGTTTATTATGGTTAAGACATGTATTCTGAAACTTCTTGAGTTTCCTTAAATGTCAACATCTACTTGATTTAAAAGAAGATGAACCAACTTCATGGTTTGTTTTCTACATATATAAATTAGTTCAGGTTTATTCAATCATTTTAGTCAGTTCAGTCACTCAGTCCAGTTTGACTCTACAGTAGGTTCCCCTGTCCATCACCAACTCCCAGAGTTTACTGGAATTCATGTCAATAGAGTTGGAAATGCCATGCAACCATCTCATCCTCTGTCATTTATTCCCTTTTCCTGCTGTCAGTCTTTCCCAGCATCAGAGTCTTTTCAAATGGGTCAATTCTTCACATCAAGTGGCCAAAGGATTGGATTTCAGCTTCAGGATCAGACCTTCCAATGTATATTCAGGACGGATTTCCATTAGGATGAATTGGTTGAATCTTCTTGCACTCCAAGGGCCACACAGGGTCTCTCCAACACCAAACTTCAAAAGCATCAATTCTTCACTACTCAGCTTTCTTTATAGTCCAACTCTCACATATATACATCAATACTGGGAAAACCATAACTTTAACTAGATGGATCTTTGTTGGAAAAGCAATGTTTCTGCATTTCAAAAAGTTATCCATTCACCATTGCAACAAAAAGAATAAAATACTTAGGAATATATCTACCTAAAGAAACTAAAGACATATATATAGAAAACTATAAAACACTGGTGAAAGAAATCAAAGAGGACACTAATAGATGGAAAAATATACCATGTTCATGGATCAGAAGAATCAATATAGTGAAAATGAATACACTACCCAAAGCAACCACTGGATTCAACGCAATCCCTATCAAACTACCAATGATATTTTTCACAGAGCTAGAACAAATAATTTCACAATTTGTATAGAAATACAAAAAAAACTCAAATAGCCAAACAATCTTGAGAAAGAAGAATGAAACTGGGGAAATCAACCTGCCTGACTTCAGGCTCTACTACAAAGACACAGTCATCAAGACAGTATGGTACTGGCACAAAGACAGAAATATAGATTAATGGAACAAAATAGAAAGCCCAGAGATAAATCCACACATCTATGGACACCTTATCTTTGACAAAGGAGGCAAGACTATACAATGGAGAAAAGACAATCTTTTTAACAAGTGGTGCTGGGAAAACCAGTCAACCACTTGTAAAAGAATGAAATTAGATAAAACACTCCTAGGTAAAACGCTCTTTGACATACATCACAGCAAGATCCTCTATGACCCACCTCCCAGAATATTGGAAATAAAAACAAAAATAAACAAATGAGATTTTAATTAAAATTAAAAGCTTCTGCACAACAAAGGAAACTATAAGCAAGGTGAAAAGACAGACTTCAAAATGGGAGAAAATAATAGCAAGTGAAGCAACTGACAACTAATTTCAAAGATACACAAGTAACTCCTGCAGCTCAATTCCAGAAAAATAAATGGCCCAATCAAAAAATGGGCCAAAGAACTAAATAGACATTTCTCCAAAGAAGACATACAGATAGCTAACAAACACATGAAAAGATGCTCAACATCACTCATTATCAGAGAAATGCAAATCAAAACCACAATGAGGTACCATTTCACACTGGTCAGAATGACTGCAGTCCAAAAGTCTACAAGCAATAAATGCTGGAGAGGGTGTGGAGGAAAGGGAGCCCTCTTACACTGTTGGTGGGAATGCAAACTAGTACAGCCACTATGGAGAACACTGTGGAGATTCCTTAAAACACTGAAAATAGAACTGCCTTATGATCCAGCAATCCCACTGCTGGGCATACACACCGAGGAAACCAGAATTGAAAGAGACACGTGTACCCCAATGTTCATTGTAGCACTGTTTATAATAGCTAGGACATGGAAGCAACCTAGACATCCATCAGCAGATGAATGGATAAGAAAGCTGTGGTACACTATGGGGTATTCAGTTCAGTTCAGTCGCTCAGTCATGTCCGACTTTTGTGACCCCATGAATTGCAGCACGCTAGGCCTCCCTGTCCATCACCAACTCCCAGAGTTCACTCAGACTCATGTTCATCGAGTCAGTGATGCCATCCAGCCATCTCATCCTCTGTCGTCCCCTTCTCCTCCTGCCTCCAATCCCTCCCAGCATCAGAGTCTTTTCCAATGAGTCAACTCTTCACATGACTCAGACATTAACAAGAATACATTTGAATCAATTCTAATGAGGTGGATGAAACTGGAGCCTATTATACAGAGTGAAGTAAGCCAGAAAGAAAAACACCAATACAGTATACTAATACATATATATGGAATTTAGAAAGACGGTAATGATAAACATGTATGTGAGACTGCAAAAGAGACACAGATATATAGAACAGTCTTTTGGATTCTGTGGTAAAGGGAGAGGGTGGGATGATTTGGGAGAATGGCATTGAAACATGTATAATATCATATAAGAAGCGAGTCAGCAGTCCAGGTTTGATGCAGGATACAGGATGCTTGGGGCTGGTGCACTGGGATAACCCAGAGGCATGGTATGGGGAGGGAGGTAGAAGGGGTGCTCTGGATGGGGAACACGTGTACACCTGTGGTGGATTCATGTTGATATGGCAAAACCAATACAATATTGTAAAGTAATTAGTCTCCAATTAAAATAATAATTTAAATTTTTAAAAAGTTATCTAAGTTTGTCATAACTTTCCTTCCAAGGAGCAAGCATCTTTTAACTTCAAGTCTGCAGTTACCATCCGCAGTGATTTTGGAGATCAAAAAAATAAAACCTGTCACTGTTTCCCCATCTATTTGCCATGAAGTGGTGGAACCAGATGCCATGATTTTAGTTTTCTGAAGGTTGAATTTTAAAGCAACTTTTTCACTTTCTTCTTTCACTTTCATCAGGAGGCTTTTTAGTTCTTTTTTTTTTTTTTTTTTTTTTTTGCCTTAAGTGTGGTATCATCTGCATATCTGAGGTTATTGATATTTCTCCCTGAAAACTTGATTCCAGTTTGTGCTTCATCCAGTCTGGCATTTCTCACGATGTACGCTGCATATAAGTTAAATAAACAGGGTGACAAAATACAGTTTTGTCGTACTCCTTTCCCAATTTTAAACCAGTCTGTTTTTCCCTTTTCAGTTTTAATAGCTGATTCTTGACCTGTATACAGGTTTATCAGGAGGTAGTCTGATGGTTTGGTATTCCCATCTCTTGAAGAATTTTCATAGTTTTTGGTGATCCACACAGTCAATGGCTTTGGCATAATCAATAAAAGAGAAGTAAATGTGTCCTTGAACTCTTTTGCTTTTATCATGATCCAACAGATGTTGACAATTTTATCTCTGCTTCCTCTCCCTTTTCTAAATCTGGAATTTCACAGTTCATGTCCTATTGAGCCTGACTTGGAGAATTTTGAGCACTACTTGCTATTTTGTGAGATGAGTACAATTGTGCAGTAGTTTGAGCGGTCTTTGGCATTGCCTTTCTTTGGGATAGGAATGAAGACTGACATTTTCCAATCCTGTGGCCACTGCTGAGTTTTCAAAATTTGCTGGCATATTGAGTGCAGCACTATCACAGATCATCTTTTAGGATTTGAAATAGCTCAACTGCAATTCGATCACCTCCACTAGCTTTGTTTGCAGTGATGCTTCCTAAGGCCCACTTGACTTCACATTGCAAAATGTCTGACTCAAGGTGAGTGATCATACCACCATGATCATCTGGGTTGTGAAGATCATTTTTGGATAGTTCTTTTGCATATTATTTCCACCTCTTCTTAATATCTTCTTCTGTTAGGACCATATCATTTCTGTCCTTTACTGTCTTTTATTGTGCCTATCTTTCTATGAAAATTTCCCTTGGTATCTCTAATTTTCTTGAAGAGACCTCTAGTCTTTCCCATTCTATTGTTTTCCTCTATTTCTCTGCACTGATCACTGAGGAAGGCTTTCTTATCTCTCCTTGCTATTCTTTGGAACTCTGCATTAAATGGGTGTGTTTTTCCTTTTCTCCTTTGCCTTTTGATTCTCTTCTTTTCATAGCTGTTTGTAAGGTCTCTCATATAGTCATTTGGCCTTTTTGCATTTCTTTTTCTTGGGGATGGTCTTGATCACTGCCTCCTGTACAATGTCACAAATCTCCATCCATAATTTTTTTAATATAAATTTATTTATTTTAATTGGAGGTTAATTACTTTACAATATTGTATTGGTTTTACCATACATCAACATGTATCTGCCACAGGTATATACGTGTTCTCCATCCTGAACCCCCCTTCCCTCCTCCTTCCCCGTAGCATCCCTCTGGGTCATCTCAGTGCACCAGCCATATACAGAATGGAATATTACTCAGCCATTAAAAATGCATCCATAATTCTTTAGGCACTTTGTCTATCAGATCCAATCCCTTGAATCCATTTGTAACTTCCACTGTATAGTTGTAAGCAGTTTGATTTAGGTCATACGTAAATGGTCTCGTGGATTTCCTACTTTCTTCAAGTTAATCTGAATTTGGCAATAAGGAGTTAATGATCTGAGCCACAGTCAGCTCCCGGTCTTGTTTTTGCTGACTGTATAGCTTATCCCTGATGCTGGGAGGGATTGAGGGCAGGTGGAGAAGGGGTTGACAGAAGATGAGATGGCTGGATGTCATCACTGACTCGATGGACATGAGTTTGAGTGAACTCCAGGAGTTGGTGATGGACAGGAAGGCCTGGCATGCTGTGATTCATGGGGTCGCAAAGAGTTGAACAGGACTGAGCAACTGAACTGATCTAAACTCATAGCTTATGCATCTTTGGCTGCAGAGATTATAATCAATCCAATTTCAGTAATGACCATCTGGTGATGTCCATGTGTAGAGTCTTCTCTTGTATTGCTGGGAGAGGGTTTTTGCTATGATCAATACGTTCTCTTCACAAAACTCTGTTACCCTTTGCCTTGCTTCATTCTGTACTCCAAGACCAAATTTGACTGGTACTCCATGTATGTCTTGACTTTGTACTTTTGTATTCCATTCCCCAATAATGAAAATGACATCTTTTTTGGGTGAAAGATGAACTCCTCAGGGCTGTAGCTTTATTCATTATATCATTCCAATTTTCTATAGCCAAACAGAAGTTGTATTTGTCAGCTACTGAGAGATGTATGTTAATGTATGCCATTAAGATACTGGATTTTTCTATTTATTTTTAAATTTTTGATTTTTTTTGTTAAGTATAATTTGAAATCATGTTACTGGATGTACCCAGATTTAAGGCATAATGTCTTTCTCTTAGTTTGAAAATATTTCCTTTTGAAGCATCTCTCTTTAACAATGATTTATAACTTAAAGTCCAGTTTATCTGATATTACTATAATTAT
>SJYC01051812.1:0-13313 GCA_006408675.1 Madoqua kirkii
CAAGTATGGGTAACAAATTTTCTTGTTTGAAAGCTAATCCTCATTTTTAACAAAATAGAAACAGAAATAGTTTCAACATAATAATAAGAAAGGCTTGAAGTTTCTGATATAAATGCATTTTTGCTCGGCACCCTGACGATGTGTAAAAGTTGTAGGAAATAAATTAGGAGTTCTAGAAAATTGAAAATGCTTAATGAAGATCAGTCTTGAAAGCAATACAAATCAAAAGAATCAATGATCATATGAAAACAATTATATAAAAATGAGATAAAAGAGAAAAATGTTTATACAATAAGCACAATAGTATTTTATATGTAGGAGAGGACAGAGAGAAAAATCTATGAATGTAAGCATCCCTTCAAAAACAACAACAAAATATAAATGTTTGGAAAGAAAATTTTTATGAGTGGGAAAAAAGAAACTCAAAGCAACTCAACATGTTTTAATATTAAAACACTGCCCAGATTGAAACATATCTTGGTGATATTTGTGTATTATAAAGACCAAAATATATCTAAAAATTATGGATGCAGGAAAAGAGCTTACCCCACAGCATTAAGTAGGCTGGCTGGTTGTAATTTTCATCAACTATAGTTCATCTCCTCACAACATGTAGTGGTGCAAATGTGGACACTCTGGTTAGTTTGGGACAGTTTTTGCATCACAGTTTTGCAAGTCATTAAATACTTTAGCCTTAAACAAAACAAAATTTGCTTTGCCATGAAAGTGTTTTTTTTTCGTGATCCTTTATTGCTACACAATTTAGGCAGCATATCCCTCCAAAACTGATGACTATCAAAACAATAACCAGGGCTGTTCTGTTGTAGCTTGTGTATATGACAACCAAGTTATTAAATATGAGTATACTGGAATAGCACATTTATTAAATATGACTATATTTTACAAAAGCCAAGCTACAGGTAAAGAACAAGTTGACTGTTTTATATACCAAATAATGTATAAAATAAGTTTCTTCATTTTAAAAAATATGTTAAATGATTGGGATTTTATTTTTTAATGCATAACCTATTCTATAAAATATATTTTTAACCAGTTCCTTTGTTGTATCAACTAGATCTATGATTGTATCTATGACATTAGAGATTTTAGAGTAAATATTTTCTAACTATGCAATATATATATAAATAGTTCACATATATAGTCATACACATGACAAGTTTTCTCTTGTAAATGCTCCGAGAAAAGAAAGGAAATGGAGAAAAAGAAACCTCTCCCCTTAATTTTAACAGGGAAAATTAAGAACCAAGTCTATTGTTTTAAATTTGTGTTTGTGCTTATGAACCCAATTATAAAATTTATTTCTGTAAAATGAATACATGATCTCTCTCTCAAGCTAATATATACACAATCCTTTGTGTGTGTGTGTATTTATATGTGTCTGTGAGAAATAAAATCTCAGTGTATTTTTTTTTAGTCCTCCTTACTCCTCTTGAAAGTTGAATAACACTCCTACAATGTATAACCTTTTTGTGAACTCAAGCAGAGTACACTGAGGGAGTTTTTTTGGCAACTATAGAAATGCTTATTAGACTGTACTGTAAAATTATCCAAGATAAAATCTTTTTTCTTTTTCCCAGAGAGAGCAATTACTGAGTAAAAATTTACTTTAGGATAATTTTAGATATTTCCTCCCAAGGTTAATCAGAGTATCTTAAAATGTGATGAAACATAAAAATATATTTAGAATTAAATTTCAAAGGAATGTGTAAATATTTATGTTTAACATAAGTATTAATAAAATATTTGAGCATTAAGTGTCCTGGAATCTTTTTAGAATATGCTTTCTACTCTAAAAGCATCTGAATCCCAAAGACCTTGGTTTCCTTGAAATCATTTAAATCCTAGTAACTTTATTTCTATATTCTTAGTGATCTTTGTTGTCAGAGACTTCAAAAGTTCATTGAGTTCATATCCATTTATCATAATATCTCTGTTTTATTTTAAATTTTCTCTTCTATTAATTCTATAATTATCTCACTAGAATAGCATATATACACACATACCCACTATACATTCAATAGTTCTGTTTCGCAAGTTGCTGATATTTTTATCTTATTGGACAATTTATTTATTCATGATTTTTATTCATTTGTGAATAAAATAGACATGGATTGTTTCTGTTATCTTGGCCATTGTGAATAGTGCTGAGATACCGTAAGGACACAGACATCTCTTTGAGACTGTAATTTCAATTCCTTGGAATATGTACCCTGAAGTAGAATTTCTGGATCCTGTAGTTCTATTTTTACTCTTTTCAAGGAACTCCATACTCTTTTATATAGCTGCTACACCGTTTTACTTTCCCACCAAGAGTGTCCAAGTATTTCCGTTTCTCCAAAACCATGCCAACACTTTTTATTTTCTGTTTTGCCAACAATAGCCAACCTAACAGGTTTCAGGTTATCTCTCACTAAAGTGTTAATTTGCGTTTCCCTGATAATTAATGATGTTGAGCATATTTTCATATAACTGTTGCCTATTTTTATGTCATTTTTTTTGGAAATGTCTGCTCAAATCATTTGTGCATTTAAAAAATCGTTGTTTCTGTTTTGTTTTGCTTGAGTTGTAGGAGTTATTTATGTATTTTGTAAGTTTGCAAATGTTTCCATGCATCCTCTGCATTGCCTTTTTTTGGGCTGATTATCTGCTTTGCTGTGCAGAACTCTTTTAGTTTGCTGTAGTCCCATATTTTGAAAACCTCAAACTACATTGTTAACTGTAGGCACCATGTCATAAGCAGGTCTCTAAAATTATTAAATCATCTGATATAATTGAGTCAGCTTCCCAGGTGGCTCAGTGGTAAAGAATCCATCAGAAAATTCAGGAGACACAGGTTCAATCCTCAGGAAAATCCCCTGAAGTGGGAAATGACAACCCACTCCAGTATTTTTGCTGGGATAATCCTATGGACAGAGGAGCATCATGGGATGCAATTCATCTGGTCCCAAAGAATTGTACATGACTGACACACACAAGAGAGGGTATGATTGAAATTTTACATCCATTGAATAGAGAGGGAAAAGAATTCTTGACATCGGTCTTGGCAAAAATTTCATGAATATGGCATAAAACATAGGCAATAAAAGCAAAAATAAATGATGACTTCCAGGTTTTATCTGTGATGAATAAAGATGCTATTAAAGTCCATGTGTAGGTTTTTATGTGGAAAGAAATTTTCAACTCCGTTTGGTAAAAAAAAAAAGCAAAGAGTGTAATTACTGAATGTACAGTGTCTTCTAGGGGCTTCCAAGGTAGTTCAGTGGTAAAGAATTTGTATGCAATGCAGGAGCAGCTGGCAGCATGTGTTCAATCCCTGGGTTGGGAAGATCCTCTGGAGAAGGAAATGACAACCCACTCCAGTATTCTTGCCTAGGAATCCCATGGAAAGAAGACCTTGGCAGAATACAGTCCATGGGGTTTCAAAGGGTTAGACATGACTAAGCATGCACCTACTTCATGGTATCCTCTAACCCAGAGGTCTCCAACCTCTAGCCAGAGGACCAGTACCTCCTGTCAGATTAGCAGCAGCATTAGAAATCAAATGCTCAATAAATATAATGTGCTTGAATCATCCCCAAACCAACCTCCACCCCCAGTCCATTGAAAAATTGTTTTCCATGAAATGGGTGCCTGGTGCTAAAAAGGTTGGGGACAGTTGTCTAGGAGGATGAGCTGAGAATTTGATTATAAGTATTTCACCTTGAGCACTGGCTATAACAGCAATAATTTATTTCTTTACAAAATAAAATTGGGAGATTAAAAGATATTTGAAAACTTTGCTCCAAGAATAACTGCTTATCGTGTTTTGTTTGCTTGTTTGGATTTTTGTTTCAAGTTTGCTTTTAATTTCCCCAAACATTATGCAAAGCACCACAGAATGGAAAGAACTAAACAAGGTCCCTTGTATTTGTCAAATCACTAACAACTAACTACAAGGCTGCTGTATGTGAATGATCTATTGCTGTATTGCAAATCATCCAATTGAGGTGCTTAAACAACCAACATTTATTACCTCATGATTTCTGGAGATCAGGAATCTAGGTTTGACTTAGCTGGGTACTTCAGGTTCAGATTTGTTAGATCCGAGTATGTTTGGCAGCAGAGGCTGTGACCTTAATCAGAAACTTTCCTGGGGGAGGCAGGGATGGGTTTTGCTTCCAGCTTACTAACAACATTGTTGCCAGTTTTCAGTCACTTGTCATATGGTACACTGCACAGGGCTTCAATGCAACATCATACTTTCCCCCAGGGAAGCAATCTAAGGGAACTTGAAAAATAATATGAAAGAAACCACAGTGCTTTCATAAACTTACCTTGGAAGTGATGAGTGAAGTCATTCAACCGTGTCCGACTCTTTGTGACCCCATGGACGGTAGCTTACCAGGCTCCTCTGTCCAAAGGATTTTCCAGGCAAGATACCGGAGTGGGTTGCCATTTCCTTTTCCAGGAGATCTTCCCAACCCAGGGGTTGAACCCAGGTCTCCCACATTATAGACAGACACTTTACCATCTGAGCCATCAGGGAAGAGTCCTTGGAAGTGATACCCCATTAATTTTGCTATGTTCAATTTATTAGAAGTGAGCCCCCATATTTAGCCAACATTTGAGGAAAGCAAATTACTTAAAGACATTGATATCACTGCAGATGGTGACTACAGCCATGAAATTAAAAGACACTTGCTCCTTGGAAGAAAAATTATGACCAATCAAGATAACACATTAAAAAGCAGAGACATTACTTTGTCAACAAAGGTCTGTCTAGCAACAAATATACATTCTTCCTTTGCACTGAATCTTCTTCTTCCAGAATAGGCTTCCTCTTATAAAGACTCTGCCTAAAGGTTTTCTGAGCCATGCCTCTTTTATGATCCATTGGTACTATTTTTTCAGCTTCCTTTGTTAAAACGATGTGCTTTGTAATGATACCATCATAATAATTCTGTGATTTACTTATTTATCTCTGTGTACAAAGGCTCTTTATTTTTTTACTAGTGTCATCACCCTAATTTTCACTAGCCAAAAGTCCTTTAGATGGCTTATTGAATTATAGAGAGTTATACTATAGCTCGCAGAAGACAATGGTACCCTACTCCAGTACTCTTGCCTGGAAAACCCCATGGATGGAGGAGCCTGGTGGGCTGCATTCCATGGGGTCGCTAAGAGTCGAACATGACTGAGCTTTCACTTTTCACTTTCATATATTGGAGAAGGAAATGGCAACCCACTCCAGTGTTCTTGCTTGGAGAATCCCAGGGATGCGGGAGCCTGGTGGGCTGCCGTCTACGGGGTCGCACAGAGTCGGACATGACTGAAGTGACTCAGTAGCAGCAGCAGCAGCATACTATAGCTGGAACTTACAGCCTTTCATAACCAGGAAGCTGACTTCCTAGCCTATCTCAGCAAGTTTGGGGCAATAGATTCTAATTTATTTTACAACTTTTCTATATGTTTTTCATCGGAACAGTGTTTTATTTTATATGTAACTTCCTGGAGCTTCCCTGGTAGCTCAGATGGCAAAGAAAATCTGTACATAAAACAGGGGACTCAGGTTCAATCCCTGGGTCAGGAAGATCTCCTGGAGAAGGGAATGGCTCCCACTTCAGTATTCTTGCCTGGAAAATCCCATGAACAGAGGAGCCTGGCAGGCTACAGTCCACGGGGTTGCAAAGAGTCAGATATGACTGAGTGACTAAAACTTTCACTTTCAGGAATATTGTAACATTTTTAATGATTCAAAAAATTTATTACAGACCTTAGATTAGTTATTCCAACATGAATTTTAGAAGCACACCCATTGTCAGAAGCTTCTTTCAGTGTATCACAGCAAAGAGAGATGAGCTCCAGTTTGAACATTTTGGGGAATGGAATCTCCTTGCGAATCATTGTGAATCAACTGCCTACCCTTGCATCCATTAACTGTGAAAAGAATGGTGGAGTCCTATAAAATCATGAGTCTCATGCTTCTCCCAGGTCAAATAATTTTGTTAAGAGGAATATGATACCTTTAGCAATCTGACAGATCCTGGTCAAAGAACATGATTAATATCAGGAGATCATGTCTCACAGAAGGTGCTCTACTCATGAACTGCTATGTTGGTGAGGGCTGTTGAACTAAAAAAATAATATTTGAAGTCAAGTATAGTGTAAACAAATTTATAAAACTGGGAAAAATCTTTGTTGAACAACAAACAGATACATACAGACACACATATAAAATCAGTCTTCAGTATCTTCATGTAGGTGCTAGAAAAGACTCTTGAGAGCCTGTTGGACAGAAGGAGATCAAACCACTCAATCTAAATGAAATCAACCCTGAATATTCATTGGAAAGACTGATGCTGAAGCTGAGGACCAATACTTTGGCCATGTGGTGCAATGAGCCAACACACTGGATTGGACCCTGATGATGGGAAAGATTGAGGTCAGGAGAACAGTTGACAGAGAATAAGATGGTTGGAAGGCATCACTAATTCAATGGACATGAACTTGAGCAATCTCTGGGAGACACTGAAGGACAGGGAAGCCTGGCATGCTACAGTCCGTGGAGTTGTAAAGAACTGAACATGACTTAGCAACTGAACAACAACAACATATAGCACTTTAAAACATACAATTTTACCTTAGAAGAAAATTAGAATACTCCATACACTTACAGATGCACTAACCAAAAAATGAAATATCGTACTAAAACTAAAAAAGAATTATTAACTCAGAAGTTATTTTTATAGATGTTTTACGTTCGCCTATCTATATGGCCTAATTGTATTTATGTATAGTGATGCTGGGAGGGATTGGGGGAAGGAGGAGAAGGGGACGACAGAGGATGAGATGGCTGGATGGCATCACTGACTCAATGGACGTGAGTCTGAGTGAACCATGGTGATGGACAGGGAGGCCTGGCGTGCTGCGATTCATGGGGTCGCAAAGAGTTGGACACGACTGAGCAACTGAACGGAACTGAACTGATAGTATTAAATCTCATTAATTTAATCTTGTTTGAAAGCTTTATAAAATTAATTAAAGGTTTAATTAAAGGTTTCTGTTATTCATATAGTTACTTGAAGCTTTATATAATAAATAAATCACTGTAATAGATGTTTCTAACTTCTCAATAAAACAATTGGTGACAACATGTATATTATGCTTAATATCTATTATAAGTGCCTATAGAGAGATTTGAACATTGATGAAATAGATACAAACATAAATAGATGTGTGGCCTAAATATTTCAGTGTCTTTTTATGAAATGATTGTTGTTTTATTACCATTATTATATCAAATAATTTTGATATAAAATAATTTTTCAGAGCACTATCAGCTGTATGTTCCTGAGTCAGCTCAAGTTGGTTCAGCTGTTGGGAAAATCAAGGCAAATGATGCAGACACTGGCTCGAATGCAGACATGACATATTCCATCATTGATGGTGATGGTGTTGGCATATTCTCCATCTCCACCGACAAAGAGACAAGAGAAGGGATCCTTTCCTTAAAAAAGGTAAAAACAGTACTGTTAGTGACCTAGGCAATTCACTCATTTTTCTATGAAAGCAAATTTGGCAAGATATTAATAATGTATATTTTCAAGCCATTAAAATGACAAAGTATTTCCTCTTTAATGTGTAATTACATTTTAATTATGATTATGTTTAACTGTTTAAATCATTTCTTAAGTGTTAGTTGCTCAGTTGTGTCTGACTCCACAACCCCATGGACTATAGCCCACCAGGCTTCTCCATCCATGGGATTCCACAGCCAAGAATAATGGAGTGGGTTGCCATTTCCTCCTCCAGTGTATCTTCTTGCAGGCAGATTCTTTACTATCTGAGCCACCAGGGAAGCCCTATGTGTTTTTAGTATGGTGGAAAGATCAGATGTAGAATACCCTATGAGTGTATTCTCTTATTTTTATTTTCAGATAACAGTTATTGTGAATTCCAGTTCTATTAATATCATTATTTTATGTTATGCTAATCAAAGTAGCATTAGCATTATATAAGACTTTTCTGCTTGATGGTCATGGACCTTTTAGTCAAGTCATTTACTTCTCATTACCCTCATTCTGTTTTATTCCTGAGAATTTGTCACCAGACTAAATCATTCCCTTTTGCTTTTAAGAGACACTATGCTCATGCCTTTGTAGGGATGAAGTAGAACACAGGCAATTAGCAAAGGAGAATTTAAATGTAACTTCTAAAGCAGTATGCCTCAGTGTTTAAATGTTTAACAATCTCGGCTTGAAAATCTAGTAACATGCAAGTCCCTAGGCCTTACCTTCATTATATTTTGATTCAGAAAGGCTGGAGTGGGAGTGGGGAATTAGTCTTTTTAACAAGTACTCTGGAAGATTCTACTGTATAGTATGTTGAGAACATAGGCTGAAAAATTATATTCTGATGGCTCAAATGATAAAGAATCTGCCTTCAATGTGGGAGACCTGAGTTCTATACCAGAATTGGGAAGATCCCCTGGAAGAGGGCATGGCAATCCATTCCACTATTCTTGCCTGGAGAATCCCCATGGACAAAGGAGCCTGGTAGGTCATAGTCCGTGGGGTCACATACAGTCAGACACAGCTAAACAACTAAGCATACACACTGTAATAGTGAAGTGAATCTATTAATATGTCAGTATATCAATCATCTATTTACCTATTTGAATCTAGTTGTCATTTATTATATGATCTAGCTATCTGTCTAGATATCTGTGTGTTTTTGTATGTATATTTATCTTTGTGCTATATAAAATCTCATTTATTCTTCAATAATCATAATTTTATATTGATTTAAAATTGAAGATTATGTCTTTTGCATATCACAAAAGGGGCCTGAGAAGCAGAGTTTAAAGTGTGCAGCTACTTATGAAATAGTCATCACTGATCTATATATGATATTGATTCTTCACCTAAATATCTGCTCATTTTAATCTTTCTGAAATTTTCAAAATTGGATAAAAAATGTATTGATAAAAAGAGTTAATTGTCACATCTTTAACAAATATTGAGTTTTAAGTGTCTCTTATGTGCCAGTAATTGTGCTCTACATGAGCCATGAAAGCCTGAGCAGAGCCAAAGTCAGTCTCAGCCTGCTGAGAGCTTCCCCCTGTGGAAGCGGAGAGGCATAGTCGACTATCAACATGTACTCTTAGATGGATAATAAAAGTGATCTATGACAGAGTTCAGAGCAGGCAATGGCAACCGACTCCAGTGCTCTTGCCTGGAAAGTCCCATGGACCAAGGAGCCTGGCGGGCTGCCAGGGGGTCGCGAAGAGTAGGACATGACTGAACGACTTCCCTTTCAATATTCAATTTCATGCACTGGAGAAGGAAATAGCAACCCACTCCAGTGTTCTTGCCTGGAGAATCCCAGGGACGACGGACCCTGGTGGGCTATGGGGTCGCACAGAGTCTGTCATGACTGAAGCGACTTAGCAGCAGCAGCAGCATATGACAGAGAGTTAAACAGTGCTATTGTGAAGGCAAAATCTAGGGTGTTTAATCCTGTCTGATTAGTTAGCAGTGGTTGAACAGAGAAATAAAACATACTTCAGATCAGTTCATTTCAGTTCAGTTGCTCAGTCATGTCCAACTCTTTGCGACCCCTGAATTGCAGCACTCCAGGCTTCCCTGTCCATCACCAACTCCCAGAGTTCACACAAACTCATGTCCATCGAGTTGGTGATGCATCCAGCCATCTCATTCTCCTTCGTCCCCTTCTCTTCCTGCTCCCAATTCCTCCCAGCATCAGAGTCTTTTCCAGTGACTCAACTCTTCACAGGAGGTGGCCAAAGTACTGGAGTTTCAGCTTTAGCATCATTCCTTCCAAAGAACACCCAGGGTTGATCTCCTTTAGGATGGACTGGTTGGATCTCCTTGCAATCCAAGGGACTCTCAAGAGTCTTCTCCAGCACCTCAGTTCAAAAGCATCAATTCTTTGGCACTCAGCCTTCTTCACAGTCCAACTCTCACATCCATACATGACCACTGGAAAAACCATAGCCTTGACTAGACGGACCTTTGTTGGCAAAGTAATGCTTCTGCTTTTTAATATGCTGTCTAGGTTGGTCATGACTTTCCTTCAAAGAAGTAAGCATCTTTTAATTTCATGGCTGAGGTCACCATCTGCAGTGATTTTGGAGCCCCCAAAGGAAAATCTGACATTGTTTCCACTGTTTCCCCATCTATTGCCCATCAAGTGATGGGACCAAATGCCATGATCTTCATTTTCTGAATGTTGAGCATTAAGCCAATATTTTCACTCTCCTCTTTCACTTTCATCAAGAGGCTTTTTAGTTCCTCTTCACTTTCTGCCATGAGGGTGGTGTAATCTGCATATCTGAGGTTATTGATCTTTCTCCAGGCAATCTTGATTCCAGCTTGTTCTTCTTCCAGCCCAGCATTTCTCATGATGTTCTCTGCATAGAAGTTAAATAAGCAGGGTGACAATATACAGCTTTGATGTACTCCTTTTCCTATTTGGAACCAGTCTGTTGTTTCATGTCCAGTTCTAATTGTTGCTTCCTGACCTGCATATAGGTTTCTCAAGAGGCAGGTCAAGTGGTCTGGTATTCCCATATCTTTCAGAATTTTCCACAGTTTATTGTGATCCACACAGTCAAAGGCTTTGGCATAGTCAATAAAGGAGAAATAGATGTTTTTTTTCTGGAACTCTCTTCCTTTTTCCATGATCCAGTGGATGTTGACAATTTGAGGTAATTAGGTGAGAGAATTAAAGGAAGAGGAAAGAAAACATAATGAGAACCTGAACGGGGTGGAATGTGGCACAGTGAGAACCTAAATATCCTCCTTGGTTCTGGAGTAGAGAGAGTGAAGAAGATAGTGCATAGGAAAACACACAGAATTTTGTTATATTTTACCTAGTGGAAAGCCACTGAAGCTAGCTAAGCAGGAAGTGACAAGATCTCATTTGATGTCTCTATTTCTAATGAATTTTTAAACTATAAGTGAATGAGATTATTTTTAAATTTGTTGCTGCATTCCCAATGTCTAGCATGTTTCTGACACTGAATAGGCATTCAGTAAGCACTAGCATAATGAATGGATATATTGAATTGGCCAAAAAAGTTTGTTTGGGGCTTTCTATAAAATGTTAAGAAAAACTCAAATGGACTTTTTGGCCAACACAATACTATAGACTGAAAAATGAAACCAGGAATGTCTGCTTTTCATTCCTTGAATGACTTCTTCACTCAAATAAATCCAAGTAAGTGGATGAATAATTCTTTCTGAAAGATGAATCCTAAACCCTAGGGAACACTAGCATTTAAGAAACAAGCAGAAGACAGGAAAGAGAGAGAGTCTTTGAAGAAAATATCAAAATAAAAAGAGAATTTTGTCAGTGAAAATTCCCAAAGGAGGCTGAATAGGAGGAATATAGTCATTAAAAATATGAAGGATTCTAGATCTATGAAACCATTTAGGATTATAAAAGTTAACTCAGCTCACCATCAGCATGTCATTTTCATCACAATAGAGAGTAATGTCACACTTATTGAGTGTTTCCTTTGTGTCAGGAAGGGTTTTAAGAACTTATTCCCAAATCTTTATTGAGCTGGTACACATAATGGAGCTTCCCTGGTGGTTGAGTGGGAAAGAATCTACCTTCAATGCAGGAGTCACAGGAGACTCAGGTATGATCTTCCAGTTGGGAAGATCCCCTGCATAGAAAATAGCAACCCACTCCAGTATTCTTGCCTGGAAAGTTCCATGGTCAGAGGAGTCTGGTGGGCTACAGTTCATGGGTTGTAAAGATGCAGAGTCGGACACGACTGAGCGACTGAGTACACAGGCATACCTTTACCATTCCTTTACACCTAACTAGAATGTGTGGGCTTTTCTGGTGGCTCAGTGGTAAAGAATCCACTTGCCAATGCAGGAGATGTGGTTTGATGCCTGTGTTAGGAAGTTTCCCAGTTGAAGGAAATGGCAACCCACTCCAGTTTTCTTGCTTGGAAAATCCAATGAACAGAGAAGCCTGGCAGGCTGCCATCCATGGGGTTGCAAAAAAGTCAGACATGAATTACTGACTAAAATAACAGAAAGTGATGGCAGAAAATTTGGCTCAGGAGTTTGTCTCTTTAGAATCTCAAAAGTTACTTGTATTACCTACTTGAAAAGAAACATGAAGGAAACATCTGCTGCAATGAAGAGAAGAACAAATTTACTGTAGTGTAGAGACTATTTATGGAAGGCAAAGAAATGGGAGAAAAAAGTTTAAATACACTATGCTCTTTGAGAAGCTTTTTGTAGTAAAGCCAGGGAGGCAAATAAATGAGAACATCATAAAACAAAGATTTTAATTGTAAGTTCAGAGATGGAAAGTGTGTTGATAGCAGATGGGTAAAAAGTCAAGAGACAAGAAACTGAGGATACTAAAGAGAGGGTAATTTAATTAAAAAGATGCTCTGAGGTAGACATGACCTTGTTTGAGATATTGATTGCAGATGGAAAGAAAGAACTTATGACAATATGCCTTCTTCTTTGAAAGAATCAAATAGGAGGGAGAATTTAATGTTTGCAGATACATTTGCAATGATCTGTCTGGAATACTGGAGAAAGTGATGGCACCCCACTCCAGTATTCTTGCCTGGAAAATCCCATGGATGGAGGAGCCTGGTAGGCTTCAGTCCATTGGGTCATAAAGAGTCGGACACGACTGAGCAATTTCACTTTCACTTTTCACTTTCATGCATTGGAGAAGGAAATGGCAACCCACTCCACTCCAGTGTTCTTGCCTGGAGAATCCCAGTGATGAGGGAGCCTGGTGGGCTGCTGTCTATGGGGTCATATAGAGTCGTACACGACTGAAGTGACTTAGCAGCAGCAGCAGCAGCAGCAGCTGGAATATATCCGGGGGAATGGGAAACAGAGGATCCTTGCCATTTAAGAGCTATTATCTGTATAAAGTAGGAAGTTTTATTATCTTTACAAAATGTGAGGGAAGTGGTGGATGGTGTGAATACACATATAATGTAAAATATAAGTATATATTGTGCGATTAAGGACAATGGAGATCTTACCACCCTTCATGGCCTCAATTAATTTTAAGTTGTTTGTAAAAAATGAAGCCAAAATCATATGTGTGCACGTATGTGCACCTATATGTAATTCACATTCTCTATTCTATACTGCATACACACATGCACACACACAAAAGGTATTTTCAAGGTAAGTGTTGTAATTAAGTGGTAATGTTAATACTAAAAATAATGTTGATATTTAATAAGTCCAAATTATCTTTCACTTGTTTTCTTGAATTTATTTTTTTAATATAGT
>SJYC01051813.1:0-18398 GCA_006408675.1 Madoqua kirkii
TATATATATATATATATATATATATATATATATATATGTAATGTTACAAACTATTGCAATTTGAAAATTAAGCTATATAATTCTGTGGATTTTAACCTTCAAGAAACACTCATACAGATGGCAGGAAATAGATAAAACAGTCCTTTCGAACTTGTGCCTTATTTAATCTCTAAGGCAGCTCACTTGAGCCAGCAAGGCAGAACAGCTAATCTTCCCAAAGATCAAAATCAGCTCTGCTCTATAAATCAGTTTGCAGGAGTATCCACACATCCTTTCTATATCGTGCCTTCATCAGAAAATTGCCAAGTTGAATTCACTAGTCCATGGTGCAGTACGTTGTAAATACACTTTGATAACTTTCATTCCTTGTTTAATGGACCTTGACTGGGTGGAAAGGAGAAAAAGATAGGGATGAATGCAAGTTGATGCATTCTTTCCTGTGACATAAGCCTCTGCAGCCAGAGATATGCTTTGTAGTAGCCTCTCTGAGATTCAGTTCTTGTGGCCGCTATGTCAATTTGCCTTCTTTACAGAAGTTATCCCATTTTTTGGTTTGTTTGCTTTAACTCAAGGCTCCAGCCCAATTTTCTTTTATGACTTTTGGTGAACAGTATCTATAGTATCACTTTTCTTCTTCAAGTATACTTAATTGCAAAAACAATGCCTATTATTTTAAGCCTAAGATCTTAAACTTGTTTTTTAAGTCAGTGAAGGATGGTGGAAAATACCATCTTTACTGTTGGATGAAAAATAAATTTTGGTCTTGCCATGTAAGGTTCTTGTTGGCTACCTAGTTGTACATACTAGTATATATATATATATATTTATG
Source organism: Madoqua kirkii (assembly GCA_006408675.1). Lineage (NCBI taxonomy): Eukaryota > Metazoa > Chordata > Mammalia > Artiodactyla > Bovidae > Madoqua > Madoqua kirkii. Next base: position 830 of record SJYC01051813.1, read on the forward strand.
CCATTCTTCTAATTTATCCCTCCTCATCCGTCTTCCCTTTGGTATCGCATGCATAAACACCCTGGTGGCTCAGATGGCAGAGTCTTCCTGCAATGTGGGAGACCTGGGTTGGATCTCTGGGTTGGGAAGTTCTCCTGGAGGAGGAAAGGGCAACCCACTCCAGTCTTCCTGCCTGGGAAGTCCTATGGCTAGAGGAGCCTGGCAGGTTGCAGTCCATGGGGTGGCAGAGTTGGAATGACTGAGCCACTGACCATAGCACAGCATGGACTGTCATTCATGGCTTTTGGCAATCTACATCCCCCTCTGTCTTCTGTAAGGATTTTTATCAAAATTCTAGTTTTGTCTTTGTAGTGTAACATTTCTAGGTGGGTTTCACTCACACATATCTTGCTTTGATTTATCGTCTCTGTTTCACATATCAAGGTAAGCGTCTCTCTAGTTTTTCATTGTGCAAGTGTTAGTTGCTCAGTCGTTGTCAGCCTCTTTGTGATCCCATGGACTGTAGCTGACCAGGCTACTCTGTGCATGGGATTTCACAGGCAAGAATATGGCAGTAGGTTGCCATTTCCCTCTCCAGGGGATCTTCCTTACCCAGAGAGGAACCGAGATCTTCTGCATTGCTAGTGGGAAAGAACCTGCCTGCAAATGCAAAAGATGAAGGTTCGATCCCTGGGTCGGAAGATCCCCTGGAGGAGGGCACAGTAATCCATTCCAGTACTCTTGTCTGGAGAATCCCATGGACAGAGAAGACTGGCAGGCTTCAGTCCGTAGGGTTGCACAGAGTCCAGCAGGAGTGAAGTGAATTAGCATGCATGGCGTGCTCCAGCACAGCAGTCAGATTCTTTATCATCTGAGCCACCAAGGAAACTCCAGCAATTCTATACCCTTCTTACATCTTCTAGATCTAGTAGAGCAGAAAGAACTTCTTCTAATTAATTCATTATAAATGTACTAAAAAATCCCATGGACGGAGAAACCTGGTGGGCTATAGTCCTTGGGGTCACAAAGGGTTGGACATGAATGAGCAACTGAGCACAGCACCAACATACTGGAAATTTCAAGGAACGTGTATCGAATGTGTGTTCTGTGTATGTGTATCTCTATCCACAGTAGTTGGTGCACATTGTTTTCTTTTTTTTTTTTTTCAACTGGATACCTTGTATTTTTTTTTAATTTTATGCTCTATATGCTCTATATCATTTATAACATTTTATTTAATAAAGGATCAGAAGTGGATAGTGACAGTAAATCTAAAAGTTATAAATGTATTTAAGTTTAAATTAACCCTGAGGAAAAATAGGAAATGTTTCCAGCTAAAACTATACTACACCCATTCAAAATAATCACATTTTTAAATTGTTGGTGGATTGTATTTACTGAATTTTTCTGTATCATTTCTTTGTCTTGCATCGATTGACAGAATAAGAATCAGGATGTTCTTTGCCATCTGACTGTAAAGTTTTGAGGCTGTGAGCCACAAAGTGAAATGAAAATATGGTATACCAACTTATTACAAATGCACATACTTCATACATAAGAAATAGGTTTCTAATACTAATGAACTATTTAAATAAAGCATTCATTAGAGATTATATTTAAAAATCAGTCAAACTATTATTTTTATTATTATAAGATTTAAGTATTTTGAAAGTGGTCATCTTGTTCAGCCAGAAACTGAAGAGATGAAAGCTCAATTCAGTGAAATCTACCACTGTATTTATAATACCTTTGGCAGAGGACTGCTTTGTGGCAACTTTAGTTCTGATTCTTCATTCATATGGAGTGATAGATTCACTGAAACTACTTTGACATTAATTAACACTTTTTAACACCTATGCCAGTAATATTATTTGGGCTTCCCCAGTGGCTCAGTGGTAAAGAATCTGCCTGCAATGCAGGAGATTCCGGTTCGATCCCTAGGTCCTGGAAGATCTCCTAGAGTAGAGTATGGCAACCCACTCCAGTATTCTTGCCTGGGAAATCATATGGAGAGAGGAGCCTGGGGGCTACAGTCCATGGGGTCACAAACAGTCAGACACAACTGCAAAGTCTGAGCACTCAGCACTGTAATATTTAATATACTAGTTGGAAATTAATGATTTGTTGAAACAGCCTGATGACTTGAGCTATCTACAGCTTAAAAAAACTAAAAGTAGAGCTACCATAAGACCCTGCAATCCCACTTCTAGGCATATATGTGAAGGAAAACATGATCTGAAAAGATACATGCACCCCAATTTACACTGCAGTAAGCAACCTAAATATCCAGTGATAGAGGATGAACAAAGAAAATGTAGAACATATGTACAATGGAATATTACTCAGCCATTCAAAATAATGAAATGATGTCATTTACAGAAGCATGGATGGACCTAGAGAGTCTCACACTGAGTGAAGTAACTCAGACAGGGAAGGAGAAACATTGTATGACATACCTTATATGTGGAATCTAAAATGAAATGGTACAAATCAACTTACAAAACAGAGAGAGACTCATAGAGTTAGAAAACAAACATGGTTTCCAAGGGGGAAGGGATAATTATGGAGTTTGGCAAGGTTATGTACAATACACACTGCTAGGTTTAACATGGATAACCAAGGTCCTACCGTACAACACAACGAACTCCACTCAGTGTTAGGTGGCAACCTGGGTAGGAGGGGGATTGCAAGAGATTGGATACATGTATAAGTATGACTGAATTTTTTTGCTGTTCACCTGAAATCATCACAAAATTGACTATACCCCAATACAAAAGTAAAATTTCAAAATAACCAAATAATAGAATATGCTTTTCTTCAGAAAACTCCAGGATTTGGCCATATTTTGCACAATTTCTGTTCCATTCTTTATTAAAATATTGGTATCAATATCATTATTACCATCTCATTTCAATGATGGAACACATGGATCATGATACAATATAATAACTGGATCAAGGAGAGGTCCTATGAGTCATTTTTATTATGTAGGAAAACACCCAATACAATATTATAAAGTAATTAACCTCCAATTAAAATAAATAAATTTATATTAAAAAATAAAAGTTATCCAGATAATTTAAAAAAAAACACACACAGAATTTTAGGATCTTCTTGGACTCCATGAAGAAGTGAGTCTTAGAAGAACTTGGCTAAATGCTGTTTTTTGGTGTCTGTCTATTTATGATGGTTGCATAGTTCCAAAGAAGGAATATATTAGTTTGATTTAATGAATAGTAGAAGTGATTAATGAGAAATAATTAAAATGTTCCAAGTATGTAGAGCTGGCTAGAAAATGATTGATGGAGAAGATGATAACTTATCTACAGGAATATGATATGTGTTCTTATAAGGAGGGAAAAGTTTGATTTTATAAAACTTTTATAAGTAAGAAAGAGCAACGATATGTGAAAGTAATTACTAGGAGTAATATGATAAAATTAAGAAATGAAAACTTAAGATTAAAATTGGAACCAATCAGTGACAGTAAACTGCATTAGAACATTGAAAAGTAACTAAAGAAAAGTAAGAGAAGCCCCACGGCCTGGGGAAGTTAGAATTACACCAGAATAAACAGCTCTAACTGTCACAGAGGTGAGAGAAGATTTTGCAAGAAAAGAGTTTCAAGTGTTTCAGTTTTTTAGCTTTGTGAGTCTGAATTAAGAAATTATAAAACTACTAAGAGTTTTGGTAGCCAAAATTAATGAAGTTATTATAATTAATAAAGTTAATAATTCATGTTCAATGTAATTATAAACACTTGGCAAGAGGCAAGAATGTATCCTTTAATAGTGATGAAATTTTATTCCACTAAAAATCTGGCAGAAAGTGAAGAAGAGCTAAAGAGCCTCTTGATGAAAGTGAAAGAGGAGAGTGAAAAAGTTGGCTTAAAGCTCAACATTCAGAAAATTAAGATCATGTCATATTTTCCCATCACTTCATGGCAAAAAGACGGGGAAAAGTGGAAACAGTGACAGACTATTTAGGGGGGCTCCAAAATCACTGCACATGGTTATTGCAGCCCTGAAATTGAAAGACACTTGATAAGGAAAGCTTGACTAAACTAGACAGCATATTAAAAAACAGAGACATTGCTTTGCCAACAAAGGTCCATCTAGTCAAAGCTATGGTCTCTTCAGTAGTCATGTATGGATGTGAGAGTTGGACTATAAAGAAAGCTGAATGCCTAAGAATTGATGCTTTTGATCTGTGGTGTTGGAGAAGATTCTTGAGAGTCCCTTGGACTGCAGGGAGATCCAACCAGTCCATTCTAAAGGAGATCAGTCCTAAATATTCATTGGAAGACTGATGCTGAAGCTGAAACTCCGATACTTTGGCCACCTGATGTGAAGAACTGACTCATTTGAAAAGACCTTGTTGCTGGGAAAGACTAAAAGCAGGAGGAGAAAGGGAAAACAGAGGATGAGATGGTTGAATGGCATCACCAACTCAATGGATATGAGTGTGAGTAAACTCCAGGAGTTGGTGACAGACAGGGAGGCTAGCATGCTGCAGTCCATGGGGTCACAAACAGTCAGACACAACTGAGTAACTGAATTGAACTGAAAAATCTGTTCCTTGTTAGTCATCAAGTTGGAATGTTATATTACACCTTTTGTATGCTAATTAGATTTCAGGCAGACTATCAAAGAGCAAAGCCTATAGAGTTCCCACTGCCTGAGTTCAAATCCCAAGTATATCACTGATAGGCTGTTGCCCCTGAATAAGTTTCTTGACTTTTATGTACTTTGTTTTCTTCATTTGTAAATGGAAACAACTGTAACTCACAAGAGTTGTGGTCATTAAATTAGTTAATATATGTTAGTTGTTTAGTTCACTCATAGAAATTAACTTCATATTTTAAAAATAACATAGAATTTTTCATCCTTCAAATGTAAACTATAAAATAGCACTTTTCCATACTCTAAACAAAGCTATATTTGAAATTGAGGGAGGCTATTAATCACCCACCATGTACCAGGAATTATGCCAAATAACTAAAATGCGAAGATGAATTAGATAATATTCTCTCTCGTAGAGGAAACTGAATAGCCATGATACATTGTTATAACATAAGATGTCAAATGTTAATGGTATAGGTTTATTTAAGTTGTCATAAGCACTCAGATAAAAGAGGGCCAGTTTTTCAAAGGTGGGGGACAGTCTGGAAATATTTTCGTGGGAGATTTGCTTTAAGCACGCGTGAATGCTTCCCATATACTCAGGAAAGTAAATGTGAGTCCCAGTGTTTATATCCAATTGAAGTGCCCTTCATATACGAAGATCACAGACAATTTTGAGCATTAAAAATGAGGAAATATTATGAATACATAACATGATCTGACCACAATAGTTGCTGCATGAGTCACCTGAAGTTTTCTATGTTTTCTCTGAAATACAGCTTTATGACCCAATAACTAAAAACTAAGAGTTTGTAACAACAAAAATTTGAATGCAAACTGGATTCCCAACTGTGCTGGGATGTCTTCTTTCCCAGGTGTGCCAGGGCATTCACAGAAATTGGAAAACTATTTGTGAGGGACAATTTATAGGCCCTATAAACCCAAGCACTGCCAAATTTCAGACTCCCACGTTCCCAGAACTGCAAGAGAATATATTTCTTCCTGTTTTAAACCACCCAGTGTTTACTTCTCTGGCAGCCCACAGCAACTAATGCAGTGACATTTATACAAAAACTAATAAACTAATACAAATATTAATCAACCTCTTGTTACCTGTTAAAAGACACTTATTCCTTGGAAGAAAAGTTATAACCAACCTAGATAGCATATTCAAAAGCAGAGACATTACTTTGCCAGCAAAGGTCCGTCTAGTCAAGGCTATGGTTTTCCCAGTAGTCATGTATGGATGTGAGAGTTGGACTGTGAAGAAAGCTGAATGCTAAAGAATGGATGCTTTTGAACTGTGGTGTTGGAGAAGATTCTTTAGAGTCTCTTGGACTGCAAGGAGATCCAACCAGGCCATACTAAAGGAGATCAGCCCTGGGTGTTCTCTGGAAGGAATGATGCTGAAGCTGGAACTCCAGTACTTTGGCCACCTCATGCAAAGAGCTGAGTCACTAGAAAAGACTGATGCTGGGAGGGATTGGCAGCAGGAGGAGAAGGACGACTGAGGATGAGATGGCTGGATGGCATCACCGACTCGATGGACCTGAGTTTGAGTGAACTCCAGGAATTGGTGATGGACAGGGAGGCCTGGCGTGCTGGGATTCATGGGGTAGTAAAGAGTCGGATACGACTGAGCGACTGAACTGACTGGGTGACTAAACTGTCACCCGTAGAACCATTCTAGTAAAACAAAGTACATCACAAGTTGAATTATTCCAGAAATGGTTCAATATCAGAAAATCAATTATATTAGGATATCAAGGATATTATGGAGAAGGAAATGGCAACTCACTCCAGTATGCTTACTAAAGAACTCTGTGGACAGAGGAGACTGGTGGGCTGCTGTCCACAGGGTCACACAGAGTCAGACATGACTGAAGTGACTTAGCAGCAGCAGCAGCAAGGATATTAATAAATATCAAGGATATGCCAATACATATCCTTGTTATAGTTCCTAGTAATTATATATTGCTAGTATATTTGATTACTAATTGTGATTATCATGATTGTATCATATTTAGCATAGCTAGATAAAATGCTAAAATTAAAAAAATAGATTTAGCTAGTTTATTTCTCATATCACAAATGACAGTTTCCTGGCATAAGTATATCCTATTTGGTAATTGACACATATGATATTAAAATTATTTTAATTTACTAAATTTGTCAATAATCATCAGTTCAGTTCAATTCAGTTGCTCAGTTGTGTCTGACTCTTTGCAACTCCATGGACTGCAGCATGCCAGCTTTCCCTGTGCTTCACCAACTCCAGGAGCTTGCTCAAACTCACGTCCATCAGGTCAGTGATGCCATCCAATCATCTCATCCTCTGTTGTCCCCTTCTCCTTCTGCCTTAAATCTTTCCCAGTATCAGGGTCTTTTTCAGTGAGTCAGTTCTTTGCCAAAGTGTTGAAACTTCAGCTTCAGCATCAGTCCTTCCAATGAATACATTTGTTAACTGTGAGCATCGATGATGACATAGTTTTGGTTCCTAACTCTAAGAACTTGTACTGCAACTGAGACCAATCCAGGGAATTAAGGCCAAGGCTAAAAAAGAAAATGAAAACAGATTCTGATAGAGTTCCTAGATATTTTTCCTTAAACATTAAGATTATGTTAGTAAACTCCAATAAAACATCTTTCCCTTAGACTCACCTGCTTCTCATCTTAAACACTGAACTGGTAATCCAGATTTACAGTTTTGAAAAGAAAGAAAGAAAAAAGAAACTTAGCATGGGTCTGATATTTTGTCAAATTGGATAAACTGTATACAAATGATAGACCCCCTCCACCCCCCCACACCAATATCTTGGTGAGGCAAAATCTAGGAGTAAATAATGGTGAGCATTATCAAAGGCTGGAGGCTCATCTTTCCAAGAGTTATCAAGTGGCTCAAAAGGGTTGATTGTTTTAATCTTCTGTCCAATTTAAATGTCAGAATCCTGCCCCCCAAAACTGCAGGCATGGGCAGTTGAAATTTTAACATTGTATAGCTGAAAAAAAGTTATTTATCATACTCATAAGCAATCTCTGGTTCTATAATTGCCCTAATCAACTTCCTACTATGCCTCACACATATGAATTTGTTATGTATCCCCCCCCCTTTTTTTTGGTTGCTGTTTTAAGATAGGAAAAGTGTGCGTTTTGTATACTCTCAGTAAAACATGTCTTTTTTTTTTTTTGCTTTCTTTGGTATTTTTATAAACTGAGAATGTTTTTAATTTTTTTCCTTCATCTTTTAATCAAAACTAGATATTAAATGAATAGATTTCACCATTCTTGATCTATTGTTTTTGATAGACTACTTTTACATAGTAAAAATAAAAATCTTGTAACTATGAAAAATAATACCCTTAGACAGAGTTCTAACTGATTTCCTGGGAACAAAAGATTGTTAGGAAATTACTAAGTGATCTGCTTACAGTGTGTGAATAATACAAACTTGGACAGTATTACCAGGTTTTACAGTAAATGGAAAAAATTATAATACTAATTCTTTCTCTGTATACTATTGTATATTCTTTGTTTTAATATAAAACCAAGAATTAGCATACTTTATTTTGTACACATAATCTTGCAAAAAAATCCTCCAAAATTGTGATTTATTTCCATTTCTCTAATTTGCAATTTAGCACTGCAGTTTTTTTTTTAAATAAATGAGGTTACTAGAACTATTTCCATGTGTGTTATTAATTCATCTGCTTCTGAAATTTTGTCCTGACCCAAAATATCCTCTCTTTCCTTAGTGACTTGAGATGGGTCCTATCCATCCATCTGCCAGATCTGACAAACAAGTCCTTTAAAATGATTATCTCTTTCTTGGGGTACTTAAATATATATGAGTTAATCATAAACATGAAATCTGGTGTTCACGTAAAAATCTGTGCCTTAGCAGTAGGTAGGCCAGTGTTAAGTTAAATGACATCTAATTTGCCAGGGGATCTGCTAAAAATGGAAAGAGAGATTCCTATTTTATTGGATACACAGCTTGATAATAATACCTGATGGGATAGAGGTGGCTAAAATTATTTCCACAAGTTGCACTGAAAGTCTTTCTGACTATCAGTGAACCTTAGTCATTACAAAGTCTACCAGATGCAGTGGATTAAGTGTAAAAAATTACATTGATTTTCAACAAGTAGTAAACCAGCCAAGAGTGTTGCTTTCCATGAGCCAAATATCTAGATTCTGACGGTCCCTGCTCCTCTGTGCCAAGGGGACCATATCCATTCACCTAATTCTGGATAGGCAGCAATTGTGTACCATTTTGAGGAGAGGTCATTTAAATTTAGATGAAACTTATTTAATTACTCCCAAACAGATTCTTACGTACTAATGTTAAGGAGAAAGGAGTCAAGGAAAGAAAAGTACAGTGAATCTGTGGGCCCAACTAAAAGTCATGCAAGTCCCCGAACAAGATGGATATTAGATACACTGGCAATTCATTTCTAGCTTTAATTCTCTGAGAAGGAAATGTCCCCCACTTGGTGGGTCATAAACTGCAGATCAATTAGCCTTTCTTGAAAATTGTTGTTTTGTCACTCAGTCCTGTCTGATTCTTTGCAACCCCATAGACTGCAGCATGCCAGGCTCCCCTGTCCTTCACTATTTCCTGGAGTATGCTCAAACTCATTCCATTGAGTCGATGATGCCAAACTACCATCTTGTTCTCTGTCATCCCCTTCTTCTCCTGCCTTCTATCTTTCTCAGCATCAGGGTCTTTTCCAATGAGCCAAGTGGTCATTGTATTAGACCAAGTGGTCTATGTATTAGAGCTTCAGCATCAGTTCTTCCAGTGACACTTTGCTTTCTCTTCTTTAAAATATATAAATCTAAAATGCATAATATTTTGCTATATATAAATGTATATGTTATATATTCAGCTCACATTTAAGAATTTGAGTTTTTAACATTTTTAATATTTTATTTTGTCTTATAAACAAACACTTGTAAAATAATATAATGACAATGTCTTATCTAACTCCCTGAGAAGTATTATTTGTTCTAGGTTGTTATTATTTTGTTTGGAAGTTCAGTCAGTTCAGTTCACTCACTCAGTCACGTCCAACTCTTTATGACCCCATGGACTGCAGCATGTCAGGCTTCCCTGTCCATCACCAACTCCTGGAGTTTACTCATACTCCTGGAGTTTACTCGAGTCTGTGAGGCCACCCAGCCATCTGATCCTCTCTTGTCCCCCTCTCCTCCTGCCTTAAATCTTTCCCAGCATCAATGTCTTTTCAAATGAGTCAGTTCTTCGCATCAGGTGGCCAAACTATTGGAGCTTCAGCATCAGTTCTTTCAAAGAATATTCAGGACTGATTTCCTTTAGGATGGATTGGTTGGATCTCTTTGCAGTCCAAGGGACACTCAAAAGTCTTCTCCAACACCACAGTTCAAAAGCATTTATTCTTTGGCACTCAGCCTTCTTTATGGTCCAACTCTCACCGTACATGACTGCTAGAAAAACCATAGTTTTGACTATTTGGACCTTTGTCAGCAAAGTAAAGTCTCTGCTTTTTAATATGCTGTGTAGTTTTTTCATGGCTTTTCTTCCAAGAATCAAGTGTCTTTTTAAATGGTTGTTTTCCTCCTATACAATCTCCAACCCTGGGTAGATCAGTTCTTCAAAACGACTCAAAAGAGATAAGAGAAATAATCATCAGTAGGAGTGACTTTCTGTTTACAAAATCCCACTAAATGTGCTCTATAGCTTCTCGTTGGGCCTTAGGGTAAATGAAAATATCTGATGTCCACCCTAGGGAATGGCCATTTAGGAAAGAAGACTGTAAGAATTAAGCAGACTGCTGTAAAATCAGTTGCAGAAATAGGGGTGGAAAAAATCTATAGTTTTTTCTCATAGATGTTAATCTATAAGTACTTCTGCAGTCTCAAAATATAAGGTTGATCTCTGCATTGCCTGCACTAACATCACCGTGGGGATTTTCAGCGTGATTAATCCTATAACTAAGGACATTTTGGATTACAGAACATGTGATGTCCCTCATGTTTAACACTTTCAAATGTTTTCGTCGTTACCTATAAAGGTACTTCCTCTTGGAAATGCTACCTACTAACTCACACACTCTTGTTTCTAAGTCTGCATCCTTATTTTCATAATATTTGATGATGCTAAGTTATGTCCTACTCTTCACAACCCCATGGACTGTAGCCCATGAGGATCCTGTGTCCATGGGTTTTTCCAGACAAGAATACTGGAGTAGGTTGCTGTTCATAATGCCTACAATGTCGTATATCACTAAGTGTCCAATGCTATAAATGTGTTTACTATTTTGTTTCCTATAATAGACCATATATTCTCTTGGAAAAAACACCAAGATTGATCTAGTTCTTCATTATTGTATGTGAAGTTAAGTTCATGGCTCCTGATAAATATATTAATAGAAGATACATAAATATTATCTGGATGATTTTTTTAATAAGAAAAAAATAACTAGAAATATACAGAGAAACTATTAATGCCAATTCAAAGCTAAAAAGATAAATGGTATAAACAAGCAGAATGCTACAACTGAAAAAACAAAGTGGATAAAAATATCATAATAAAGGAAATGAAAACCAAAATAAATATACAAAATGGTATTACAAGCAAAAAAGGTAAATAATTACAATTAAAACTATAAAAATGAACTTTAGAAGTCTATATAAAACTTTTTGCTAAAATTTCAAGATAATGTTAATTGAAAGCTTAAACATCTGTCAGATTTTAAAATAAGATATTCAGTTTAAGACCAGCAAGGTAAAACTAAGATGATGATAGTTAAAAATCAATGGTACAAGATAGATCAAGTACAAAACAAACAAAAAAGTACTTTTTCAATTTAGCAGATTGGTAAAAAAAACATTTCTCCAATGGTTCAGGAGCAAGAATCCACCTGCAGTGCAAAAGATGCAAGTTTCCTCGCTGGGCTGGGGAGATCCCCTGAAGGTGGAAATGGCAACACTCTCCAGTATCCTTACTGGGACAATCCCATAGACAGAGGAGCCTGGTGGGTTCCAGTCCATGGGGTCACAAAGAGTTGGACACAACTGAGAGACTGAACATCCACACAGCAAACATTTTTAAAAGTTAATGATTTAAGTCAAAGAGGAGATAGAAAAAAGTTGCTTAAAGAGATTCACCAAAAAGCGATATTATCTTGAATGGGGGAAATATTCTTTTGTCCCTAATTATCATCAAATTTATGGCTGTGAAAAATCACTGTTTTTTCAGACTTAAGTTTCCATGATTTCTGCTGTAGATATTACTAAGACAAACTTCATAGTTTGTTTATGAGTGGATAGATCAACCTAAACATATCCATGTTTGTTTGCTTAAAAAATGGAAAAGGAAATATTTGTTTGAAAAGTGATGGGAGTCATAATATTGGAAATTTATTTTTTCCCCACAGCCACTGAACTATGAGAAAAAGAAGTCATATACCCTCAACATAGAAGGAGCAAATACACACCTTGATTTTCGCTTTTCTCACTTGGGTCCTTTTAAAGATGCCACCATGCTGAAGATCATTGTCGGGGATGTAGATGAACCACCACTGTTTTCCATGCCTTCCTATGTCATGGAAGTCTATGAAAATGCCAAGATCGGGACGGTTGTTGGCACAGTTTTGGCCCAAGATCCTGACAGTGCTAATAGCTTAGTAAGGTATGGTATACTTTCTCCTTTTAGACATATAAAGATTTTATTGTCTCTGATAATAATTTTAAATAGATAAATAATATTTAAAATGTTTATTTTCCATGTTATTTTCCATTAATGCAATTCAGTGATAGTATCATCTGTTTCATTAACTGAGTAAATAACAGGTGGGTTTCTGTCAAATTTAGCAAAAATGAACTATGTTTATGAATATATTGGTGACCAAACAGATGATTTTTTTCATTTGATAATAGATGAGGGCATTATTGACTGGAAGAATTTATAGAGAAATATTTCAGTACAGATTAGAAACTCTTTGTTACCTTAGTAATAGGGAATATAAATACAGTGAAAAAAAGGTGAGCATTTGGGAATAGCATTCATCTCTGAGTGCTTGTTCTGTCATAATGTGGTAAACCTTTGGGAAATTATCTACCCTTATTTGTAGAAGAAGAACACTAATATATATATCTCTCAGAGTTATGATGATTATTTATCAAGCAATGTGCTCTAAGTTCTAAGACAAGTGGCCTGCACCTAATAGCCACTCAATAAATGCTAACTCGTCCAAGGCAGGTTCAGTTCAGTTCAGTTCAGTCACTCAGTCATACCTGACTCTTTGCAACCCCATGGACTGCAGCACACCAGGCTTCCCTGCCTATCATCAGCTCCTGAAACTTAAGACAGGTTAGAGACTCACCTCTAATGACAGGAAGACCAATGTGAGAATTCTGGTGACCTGATTTACTAGTTGTGCAATCTTATACAGTCATTTAACCTTGCTAACTCTCAATATCAAGTAAATGAGTAAGAAATAATAATGTTGCATGAATATGTTGACAGAATTAAATTACATTGACAGAGAGTACTTAACACAGTAAGTGCATAGATATAATTAAAGCTTTCTTTGCATAATCAGAAAGATTTGTATCTTAATATGATAAAAATCAAAGAACTATATAAATATATAAAACTCTTTAGTTACCTTGTATATATACCCTTGGATAATTCTAAGGCCCAGAAGGTCTAAAGTGAATATGTTGACAGAATTAAATTACATTGACAGAGAGTACTTAACACAGTAAGTGCATAGATATAATTAAAGCTTTCTTTGCATAATCAGAAAGATTTGTATCTTAATATGATAAAAATCAAAGAACTATATAAATATATAAAACTCTTTAGTTACCTTGTATATATACCCTTGGATAATTCTAAGGCCCTAGAAGGTCTAAAGTGAATTTGCTCAGTCGTGTCTGACTCTTTGCGACCCCATGGACTGTAGCCTATCAGGCTCCTCCATCCATGGGATTTTCCAAGCAAGAGTGCTAGAGTGGGGTGCCATTTCCTTCTCCAGGGGAACTTACTGACCCAGGAATTGAACCCGGGTCTCTCGCATAGATGCTTTACAGTCTGAGCCACCAGGGAGGTGGAAACTCAAGCCACCTAAGAAGGTCTGAAATCCTTAACAAATCTGCCTGCTTTTTCTCATCAAGGTTATATTCTCACTGTCTTTAGTTCTCATCCATTTTAACAAAAGCTAGTATTATAAATAGTCTCTTCAGAATCTATAAAATCTATGTAAAAGTTTTCAATTTCCTGTTATATAAGAATGATTCTTTTTAAGTTTAAAAGAAATGACCAGAACACTCATGTATGGAGAGAAACAATGTTCAGAGCACAAAGTTATGTATTTAATAATTCTGTTTCATCTGTGAATGTAGAAAACTCACCCTGTTGGTTGATAACCCTTCTGTCACACTGAGGACAAGAACTCACCATTGCTAGAAGCAGGATAGGCAAAGTATACAAAACAAAATGAATGAACTCAGTTGTAAACATTGATCTTTAATTAAGGGTTGTAAGCAGAAGTTGTGCTTATTTGTTCGACCACAGGAAAACCCACTACGCTTCATCATTCCATAGAAGGCCATATGCATTTCATAAGAAAAATGTGTCTTTAAAACTAACTACATTAAAAGCTAACATTATAAAGTGTGGAAATGTTACTCGCTTGATCCTGCCTGACTGTTTGCCACCCCATGGACTGTAGCCCACCAGGCTCCTCTGTCCTTCAGATTCTCCACGCAAAGTACTGGCCTGGGTTGCCATTTCCTTCTCTGAGCATTATAAAGGATACTTACAAATCAGTGGTCATTTACCTGAAAGAGTCAACATCTTTTGAGAATAAAAATATTTCATGCTGTAAGTTTGATGTGAAAATATTTGATAAAGATGGGTAAGACTTTCTTTTTAAAACTAAAGCTTGATATCAATGATACATTCTATATTTATAATTAATGCAGCAGGAGGTACATGGAATTTAAAGTGATATCTAAAGCACTGTATCATATGCAAATGTTACAATATTCCTCATGATAAAGAAATTAAACACACACACACACACACACACACACACACACACAGAGCAGCTTTAAGTCTAGTGGAGAGAAAGAATAAAGATCTAATACAAGCGCAGGGAACAAGTGTGCCTGATATATTCTAGAGGGAATGAGTTGAATAAGACTGAATTGAGGTTCAAAACCCAGGTTAAGAATTAGACGGGTGAAGAATAGGGAAAATAACTGCAGTTTGTTGTTTTCATAAGGAGCTTAGGTTACCTGTGTAGGAATGGCAAATAATGAGGCTGTAAAAAGAAGCTCAAGAGAGATTGTACAAAGGCTTTGCACTAAGCTAATGTCTTGGAAATTCATTCTACAGCAATGTCAGTGGAGGGAAAAGAGAAATCAGAAATGCATGAGTGAGTTTAATAAACACAGTGATAGGAAGATGTACATTAAAAATAAATAATAATGGATTTTCAAAATGTCCAAATGCTGTGAAGGGAGGAATGTATGTTCCCAAAAGATAGGCCAGAGGAGGAAACACTGAGGTCAGTGACAGACTTCCTCTCAGCGTTGCTTCTATATATCCCAACAAACAAACAAACAAAAACACTGATTCCACGTAAAACAATAGTCATCCAAGGGCAAAATTTCTGCTTTTGTTACTTAGTTACTGCTGCTGCTGCTGCTGCTGCTGCTAAGTCACTTCAGTCATGTCCCACTCTGTGCAACACCATAGACGGCAGTGTACTAGGCTCCTCTGTCCCTGATTCTCCAGCAAGAACACTGGAGTGGGGTGTCATTTCCTTCTCCAGTGCATGAAAGTGAAAGGCAAAGTCGCTCAGTAGTGCCCAACTCTTAGCTAAGTCATGTCAAATGACTTTCAGTTCCTTTGAAACCCCATGGACTATAGCCCACTGGGCTCCTTCGCCAATGGGATTTCCCAGGCAAGAATACTTGAGTGTGTTCCATTTCCTTCTCCAGGGGATCTTCCTGACCCAGGGATGGAATCTGTGTCTCCTGCATTGGCAGGCCAATTCTTTACCACTGAGCCACATGGGAAGCCACAAGTACCCCCTACCTGGGGACAGTGACAATGTCTGGAGAAGCATTTGGTTGTCACAACTGAGGGAGGAATATTATTCTCATTTGCAGGCAGAGGTCAGGGGTGGTCCTGAACATTTTGCCACTCATAAGTGAGTCCCCACAACAAAGAATTTTCTGGTCCAGAATATCAATAGTGCTGAGATCGAAAAACCCTCACACAGAATCAACCAAACTGGGTAGTATGCTGGTAAAATTGGGGTGCTAATTATACTCATGGCAAATGTTGACAAATATTTTGGGGCAGTGCATACCAACATATGTGTTTCACATATAAGCATATTCGTATGAATGTTTCAACATATGCATTTTATTTAGGAAAAATTATTTATATATAATTGTTCCATTTATAGTGCTATTTGCCTCTTTAGTTGCTCTATATTATTGAGGGCATTTAATTGAACACCAGGTATGTTACACCCATATGCCCAGTTGTTGCTATGCAAAACTGATGGGTATGTGTCTCTAAATGCAGATATTGAGAAGAACAGATCCATTAGAATGTACATTTTTCTTTCAGCTTTGTTTTGGTTAGACAACTAAAATGAATCCTTCTGAAGCTGTCTTAAAATAATCAGACTGCATAGCTGGTGTTTGGGGGCATAATTTACATAATATTTGTTCTTGGTTTTAATAAAAATGTGTCATTCACATGGGCCTCTAGGTGCTAACAGGGAATAAAAAACAGAAAACATTAACAAATACAAAAGCAATCCTTATTCTTCTACCTTTCCCAGGGACCAAATGTTTGTACTAATTAAGGAAGTGCGCACTGAAAAGATGTACCTTGCCTTGTGCCCTGAAATGCAATTAACTCCAAGTCTGTAGCATTGATAATGAAAGGGAGTTTTAGCCTTACAGGCATTTGTGAAAAGCTTCCTGACTTGTCTTTTGTATTTTCAATTTTCTAAACTATTAGTAAGATTCTTCAGATTTTTAAGAGCAGACCATGTCCTGCTTTTGTCTCTTTTAACTCAAAACAAGGAGTGCAATTTTCAGCAATATCACCATCAACTCTCTTAAAAATAAAAATCAGAACTGGGCTATTTACAAAAAGTGAAGAAACCTTTGCTTAAAAAGGCTGTGCTCACTTGCTGGTATTTTTCAAAAGGAATTCAGGAATTTCCTCAGTACCTGCTGAGATATGAGCATTACTGTGATGCACAAGAGAAGCTAGAGAGCTTTCTGGAAATGTGATCCTGCATCATGTCACTATTGCTTGCTATCTGTGGGCCAGAGGAACCAGAGATAAAATTGACAACATCCACTGGATCACTGAAAAAGCAAGAGAGTTCCAGAAAAACATCTATTTCTGCTTTATTGACTATGCAAAAGCCTTTGACTGTGTGGATCACAATAAACTGTGGAAAATTCTGAAAGGGATGGGAATACCAGACCACCTAACCTGCCTCTTGAGAAATCTGTATTCAGGCAAGGAAGCAACAGTTAGAACTGGACATGGAACAACAGACTGGTTCCAAATAGGAAAATGAGTATGTCAAGGCTGTAGCCACCCTGCTTATTTAACTTATTTGCAGAGTACATCATGAGAAACGCTGGACTGGAAGAAGCACAAGCTGGAATCAAGATTGCTGGGAGAAATATCAATAACCTCAGATGTGCAGATGACACCACCCTTATGGCAGAAAGTGAAGAGGAACTAAAAAGCCTCTTGATGAAAGTGAAAGAGGGGAGTGAAAAAGTTGGCTTAAAGCTCAACATTCAGAAAATGAAGATCGTGGCATCTGGTTCCATCAGTCCATGGCAAATAGATGGGGAAACAGTGGAAATAGTGTCAGACTTAATTTTGGGGGGCTTCAAAAATCACTGCAGATGGTGGTTGCAGCCATGAA
>SJYC01051815.1:0-21856 GCA_006408675.1 Madoqua kirkii
CTAAGATAAGAAATAAAATTGTGATCAGGTTTAGAAATAGCTGCCAAATTAAAAAAAAATTCTAAAATATCTTTAGAAAAGAATAATTGCAGAGCATTAGGAGTGTTTACTTAGTTGATTTGGAGTTTAATTGCAGCCTCAGAGGACAAATGCTTCAAGTGTGTTCACTGCGTCCTTATTGTAGTGCTTAATCTCTTACATTTTCCTGAGATTTTCTTATAGTTTATGATGAGATGCCAGTTAGAAATATCTCTTTAAATTAACAAAAAAGAAAAGAGAGAGAGAGAGACTTCAAAATGATGACAAAGTCATATAGCAAAGTTGAAAAACAAAGTAAAAATTTGATTGAAAATTTGAATATAGGACTCAAGCTTCTGAAAAGAAGGTAAGAATACTCAGAAAATGTGTTTCAAAATATACTCATATTAAAGTGGATTTTTATTCTATAGATCAAATCTATCTATAAAAATTTAGTAAAAGCCAATATTGTAATTAAGTCTTTAATAGAAAGTCTTAATATGCCCTCATAAAAGCTGTCATAGTTTTCCGATACAAAGGAGATAACTCATTAAGGATATTTCATGCAAATTGAGTACAGATAGAAAGCATGCTTCCATTAAGACTGCAAGTGTTTGTCTTTGACTCCTGTTTTGTGATTCAACGCATTACGTATAGCCAAGTTGGTACATTGACCAGTGGGTGGGGGGGGGATCCGCATAAAGAATTGAGACAGTGGAACTTCCCTCAGCAAAGCTGAGGGGTCCCAAGGAGAGGTGAGCCTGCTGTCTGCCAACCCAGCCCCTTGGTGAGCAAGAGACAATCAGACAGGACAGGGGTTCCATCAAGCAGTTCCACTTTAATGTTGCAAACTCCCAGCTTATAAAGGCAAGCAGGGGGGAGGGGGGTTGCGAGGGACTTTACATAATTGTACCAATCACGTTAAAGGTCAAATCGTCATATGCCTTCATTGTAACAGGAGTCTATGGTGATAACGCGCTGTCCACGTTCACAGAAATCAAGAGAGCAAATCAAAAACTTTGACAAAAAACAGACCCTGCCCCCGTTTCTTACACCAGGGGCCATCTTAGGTTTTTGACAGCAAGCTAGCCCCTTTGTTTTAAAGGTTTCCCATTTAGGGCCCCACAGACCAGTAACTTTACTATTAAATGACATGTGACTATGGCATTTGCAAATGTAAAGGGCCCTAAAGATGTCCGAGACAAATCTGTTCTTATAGAGATGAAGAGATCCTGGACTAATGTGGCTGAGAAATCATGCCCGATCACACAACTGACAACTCATAGAGACTGGATAAAATGCGATCTCTTCTACCATGCTTCAATAAAGACACAGAAGATCTCTGAACATTTTAAATTTGGGGCTCGGATTTACCAAATAGTTTAGCATGTGATGTTAACCACTCCCGATCAGAGTCCTGACACCAGAAGGAGAATCTAAGTTATTTGGACATGTACAATTAATTTAGTTTTGGAATGAATACCTAAATCCTTCCTTAGTGATGTCTATTAGTCTACTGACTGGAGACTAAAACATTGAAATAGCTTTCATGTGAATTGTACAAAGAAAGAAGACAATGCTTAAAATGGTGCCAGAGCATTTCCAGAACTCAAGATTACTGGAATTTTTAAAATCTTAGTTACTTAAAGGCATAAATAACAGATGGAAACTTATTTTTTGTGCAGAGATTTCACTTATTTAGGTGCCGTTGTTGTGTTGGATCAGATTTCAGTACAGGAAGCTAAAAAGCTTTCTACAATATCTATGTGCTGTATGTGCTGCCCATTTTATTAAGCACAGTACATTATCAAGTGACAAATGATCCCTATGTTCAGTTTTTTTTCTTTTGGAAAGATTACTTTCTGGATGCATGATTTGTGGAATAAATTGCATCCCCAAAGTGAGCTAAGGGAATCTTAACTTTTCTTTAATGAATCTGAGCTATACTGCAAATGTGTGACTTTTTGTTAAATTAAAGATGAGGCCAAGCTGCTGTAATATCCTACAGGGCGTATATTGATTACACTTTATCCCGTCTATTGATCATGGTAAGTAAAACTTATGAAAACAGCTGTTTGGCAGGCAAGATCTCAAGTATATTAGCTTACCACTCATATTCTGTATGTACAAGTATCAGAAGTATGACAATGAAAAGGCATCTTCTATTATTTTATCCAACTAGTGTTTCTTCAAATATATCACTGTAAAAGTAGGTTTCCATTATACAAGGCTTAAATTAATTTTTATGGTGAAATAGACTGTAATAAAAATAATAAGTGCCTCTGAGGACTGAAATTTTGTTACTGAAGTGAAAAATAACTATTCTAATGTACTTTAACATGATTAATAATTATTTTGAATCTATGCTTATAGGTAGCTTCTGTTGAAGAAAATTCTTGAACAAAGGTAATCATTATTGAGATTGACTGCTTCCTATGGCCAAAACTTGTTTGCCTATTTGTTTGCCCAGAAATTCTAATAATAAAATTTTATCATATTTCAATGCAATGCACTTTCTTTCCACTTTGCTCATCACATTAAAATGTATTTACTAGAAATATGAAGGTGCATAAATTGAATGACAGAACAGAGTAGCTGTAGGAATAAAAATGATAACCTAGGTTTATAAACACATACAACTTTGCAAGTGTTAAATGAACCCATTTCTCAGCCATCATGAAACTAGACATGGAATGAACATGGAATTGAACAGTTAAAGTACTCTAAGGAACTACTGGACAAATCTGAGACAGCACAAACCTAATTGCACTTCCTCTGGTCTATAGCCAGGGGATCACCAATCCCTCAGAGGCAACATCTAGTTGATCATTAATCATATAACTTCCTAAGTAGCACTTAGCATAAACATCATTCTGATACCTAGTTCATGAATGATACAGTGAACTTATAGTGGTGGTTGAGTTATAATATGATTTGGAGAAGGAAATGGCAACCCACTCCATTATTCTTGCCTAAAGAATCCCATGGACAGAGGAGCATGGGAGACTACAGTCTATGGCGTCGCAAGAGTTGGACATGACTGAGTGACTAAGCACACACATACAATCATCATATCAAGCTTCCCAGATGGCACTAATGGTAAAGAACTCTCCTGCCAATGCAGGAGAATAAGAAACACAGGTTCAATCCCTGGGTCGGGAAGATGCCCTGAAGGAGGGAATTGCAACCCACTTGATTATTCTTGCCTGGAGAATCCCCTTGGCAGAGAAGCCTGGAGGGCTACAGTCCATACGGTTGCAAAAAGTCGACAGGACTGAAGTGACTTAGCATGCACACATGCAATCATCATATTAGAGTAGCCCTTGAAACTGCCTAAACATTTCCTCCCTAACTAACTTCCAAATGAACAGCCAAGCTAACTGTTTTTGCTACATATACCTGTGGATTTGCCCAAAGTGTCAGCTAAATGTACTATGAACTGCATTTTTCTTAGATTCAAACTGAAGTCTAAAAAAAGTGAGTGATAAAAACAATCATAATTGTATTACATCTTAAAGTTAGTTCCAGAACTATAAGCTAAATAAAATACTGTAAAAAGTGTACATTTGTCCTTTTTGACAGTGTTTAGGTATCCCTCAATGAAAGAGAGGTGTAAACTAAGCACAAGCTGTGAAATATAAAGTCTACTCTGGAATTATTCTGACAAATTTCAAACATAATATTGAGAATATGTATAAAGGGTAATATTAGGAATTTGTGTCTCTGACATAGGCAGGTACTGGCAAGCAGATTCTTGTCCACTGAGCCACCTGGGAAGCTTGTTCATTCTCTTAGCACTACTCAGTGCCATTTTAACACATATGCTAGATTGATTGTAGGAACAAATTTCCATAAAATTCATATTTACATTGTGCATGAATCGAGGCCAGAATCTGCAGCTTATTAAGCACTGAGGAAAAGAATGTAGCAGATGTACCTCTATGATATCTGAAAATGGGCCTTCCAGGTGGGCCTAGTGGTCAAGAATCTGCCTGCCAATGTGGGAGACACAGAAGATGTGGACTGGATCCATGGATCAGGAAGATCCCTTGGATACTGCTGCTGCTACTGCTGAGTCATTTCAGTCATGACGGACTCTGTGCGACCCCATAGATGGCAGCCCACCAGGCTCCCCCATCCCTGGGATTCTCCAGACAAGAACACTGGAATGGGTTGCCATTTGCTTCTCTAGTGCATGAAAGTGAAAAATGAAAGTGAAATCTCTCAGTCGTGTCTGACTCTTAGCGACCCTATGGACTGTAGCCTACCAGGCTCCTCCACCCGTGGGATTCTCCAGGCAAGAGTACTGGAGTGGGGTGCCATTGCCTTCTTCTGAAAAAGGAAATGGCAACTATTTCAGTATTCTTGCCTGGAAAATACTATGGGACAAAAGAGCCTGGTAGGTTACAGTACATGGGGTCACAAGATGAACATGACTGAGTGATTAAATCACCACTATATCTGAAAATTGGGAAATTTGTTTTGGGTAAATCCCCTTGTCATTTTTCTCAACTCTTTATTTATCTTCAAGAACCAGCCTATGCAGAAATGCACTGTGAGTTGAATTTTCCTCACCAACCACCTCTAATCTCTCTTAAGCATTCTCTCATTAGTTTATTTGATACTATTGAATCAATATTCATTCCTTACCAAAGAATACTATGTTTTTAAAGTAAGTTCTTACTTCTAGTGTAACGCTGTGTAAAGTGAAAGTGAAAGTCACTCAGTGTGTCTGACTCTTTGCAACCCCGTGGACCTTGGAATTCTCCAGGCCAGAATACCGGAGTGGGTAACCTTTCCCTATCTTCTCAACCCAGGGATCAAACCTAGGTCTCTCGCATAGCAGGTGGATTCTTTATCAGCTGAGATACAAGGGAACCCCAAGAATACTGGAGTTGGTAGCTATCCCTTCTCCCAATAATCTTCCTTTCCAAGGAATCAAACCAGGGCCTCCTGCACTGCAGGCAGATTCTTTACCAGCTGAGCTATCAGGGAAGCAAAAAAATCTCAAAATTCTAATCCTTCAGGTTTTATGAATGTGAAAGTGTTAGTCACTCAGTCACATCCGACTGTTTTAGGGACCCGAGTCACTTCTTAATTTTAAATGATTACCATTGAATGATTCCACTTATAACACTCCAAAATAATTTTGCATAGTTCTTTTCTGTCACATTTCTGTTTTCCTTTTCTGACTTTTTATCACTATGGCTGGGTAGAAATACAAGGGTAGTTAAGCGGAACTATTCAGTTCTACTTGAGTCAAAATTCAGCTGCAACCCCAGAAATAAGATTCTTTGGCTCCAAGCATCTGTCTTAGTTCTAGTCTGTATGTTGTAGATTTTCAAGAGAATTAGGTCACATAGAAAAGCAAGAAGTAAATATCGTAAGTCTGGACCTTAGGCCTCATATTATACCTACTGTTTAAACATAGGTTAGCTTTTTTTAAAAAAAATTTCAGATAAAATGTATTTATTCTAAGTGTTTAACCACTATTTCTAGCACGTATTGTTAGTAAGCTCTGTGTGAAGAGCCTAAAAGAGAGGAGATTGTTCTGATAAAGGGACTACATATTTTCAGAGTCTTAGTTCAGCTTATGAGCAGAGGAAAACCCATTTTCTTCCAGACTGACAGTTGTAAAATGATCAGATTTCTAAAATGGGGCTTGTCCTGCTATATTTCATAGAGGTGTATTGATAACAATGCAATCTGAACTTTGCTGATAGTTGCTACAGGAAATGTTGAGGGTGAATAATATTTTCAATTTCAGGTCCAACTTTCAACTCCAGAAGCTGTTGTTCTTAAAGTAACCCAAAATGGAAAATTTCTTAAAGACAGTTACTTTAGATGATGTAATAACCAGATTGCCAACTGATTACATTTTAAGGATGTTATTCTTTTCATGTGACAAGATTGTTCACATCTCCTTAGCAATTCAGCCTTCATCCTCACTCATCCTTGACATTAGGTCTCTGGGGAAGGATATTAGGAGAAGATATTTTTGTGATATAAACTTAAGTCAAAGAAGGTAAATCAGTGTCAACATGCCATGGCCTAATGCTTTGGGAAAACCCAGTAATATCTCTTTTAACCACTTTTCTATGGAGTCTGGATCTAACATTTCTTTCAATCAGATTTCTTTTTTACCTTTATCTTTTCATGTTTAAATTGATTTTGCATGTTGAATTTCCTTTAAGTAACAGAATTGCTATTAGAAACATCGATGCCCCAAATGGCCAATTCCTTGTCTTGATCATACCATTTCAAGTGATTTATTCTGTTATTTTCTGATGTTATTTTCACTTAGTGAGCTCCTAGATTTCTTGGGATGTTCTATAGCCTGGTTCTGTGGTACTTATGTGTCCATAGGTTTTTATGACGTTTATACCTTAGCAATATGCTTTAGGTACCCTGTTAAAAGAGTATGCCTATGCTAGGCATGGGTTGTGTTTCAATTATACTCTGTTCTAGAAAGTATGACCAAGTTTGTAATATTTCCATTACCACAATCACTTATCTTTTGAGATATTCTTAATGTTAAAATGGAAAGAGTTTCTCTGTTACTTTCAATAGAAATCCCTATTTTTGTGGCCTGGAACCTAGTCTGTTCACCTTCTCATGAATTTCATCTTTTTAGATATTCCCCTCATTACAATTTGTCATTCTTTTCAGCAAAAATGGTACTTAATATTTCCTGTATCAGAAAAAAATAATTTTTGAACCCTCTTCTCTGATGACATGACACCATTTTTTATATCTTCATTTCAGGTAATGGTATCCAATAAACTGTCAAGACTTATGGACTTCATGTATTTATGTTCAATAGACTTTTGAATCCAACGCAGTCAAACATCCATGCTTTCAAATTTTGTTGAAATTACTCTTTTCAAGTTAACCAGGGATGTCCATCCTGCCAAATCCAGTTCAGCTTTTATATTCCACTTTAACTTCTTTAGAAGTGGACAGTTCTTCTGTCCACTTAGAACCCTCTTTTCTAAGAGTACATCCTTACTCTTCCAGTTTTCCTTCTCTCCAGGGCTATTCTCCTTTCTCTGATACCTTCTCCTATTCAAGGACTGGACTCCTTTAGACTCAAAAGACTGAGAATTTTACTGCTCAGTCTTTCACTGCCTGTTTTCCCTACAGTTCTCCCCCAGATGAGACTGTTCCCATTACCTTACATTTAGACAGATCTAACTCATTTATATTTTCTATTTATTCAGAAAGCATATTTGAACTCTACAGCCATTTCTAATTTTCTAGTTTTTATTCAACATTTTTTTTTTTTGGCATCTCAGACATAACAATGCAAAATCGTTGATTTCTCCCACTCTTTTTTTTTTTCTCAAAGGAAATTTTTTTGCCTTAACTCTTTATCCAGCGCCATCAACAGGCTTATCAATTACTCGCTGGGTCAAATACAAAGAAACAAAACAAAAATTGAGTCATTTGTAATTTCTTCTTTATACTGATACCACTCCAACAGAAATCTGTATAGTTTGTAGCCAGTTTATAGCACTATTTCATGTATTGTTTTATTTCCTACTATTGTTTCACATTTGTCCATGATGACATCATTTCTTTTCTAAATTTTGTTAAAATATTCTACAGTTCGATTCAAAGTAACCACTATAATTTTCAAGAATCTAAGTAAATCTATGCCCTTTGTTTAGAATGTTTTCCCATTTCTTTCATTAAAAAAAAAAGAAATTAAAGACAGTGTTTATCATGTGCTACAAGGCTTGCTTGTCCTATGGCTTAACCATCCACTTCATTCATTCTGCCAGTTACATTAAAGCATCTATTTGTTTTTCAACCAAGTCAAACTTTTTCTTTCATTTCGATCTTTGACTTTAGTCTGTTATATCCCAGTATTTTTCCCCTTGTACTTTTCACATAGTTCAGTTCAGTTCAGTCGCTCAGTCGTGTCCAACTCTTTGGGACCCCATGAATCACAGCATGCCAGGCCTCCCTGTCCATCACCAACTCCTGGAGTTCACTCAGACTCACGTTCATCGAGTCAGTGATGCCATCCAGCCATCTCATCCTTTTCCCCTTTTCCTCCTGCCCCCAATCCCTCCCAGCATCAGAGTCTTTTCCAATGAGTCAACTCTTTGCATGAGGTGGCCAAAGTACTGAAGTTTCAGCTTCAGCATCATTCCTTCCAAAGAAATCCCAGGGTTGATCTCCTTCAGAATGAACTGGTTGGATCTCCTTGCAGTCCAAGGGACTCTCAAGAGTCTTCTCCAACACCACAGTTCAAAAGCATCAATTCTTCAGCACTCAGCCTTCTTCATAGTCCAACTCTCACATCCATACATGACCACTGGAAAAGCCATAACCTTGACTAGACGGACCTTAGTCGGCAAAGTAATGTCTCTGCTTTTGAATATACTATCTAGGTTGGTCATAACTTTTCTTCCAAGGAGTAAGCATCTTCTAATTTTATGGCCGCAGTCAGTCACCATCTGCAGTGATTTTGGAGCCCAGTTCATTTTTTTTTTCTTTTCAGGTGTTGATGAACTGTCACTTAAGCTATGAGAGGGAAGATGTATTAGAGGTTTAAGGAGAAAAGAAAACATTCTCTCCTTAAATGTATTTAGATATAGTTTGGAACATTTCAAGGACATATGATGACTGTTGACTATATTTTGTATTCACATTTATGTTAATTAAATGTTTGTGAATAATGTAAAACTCCCAAATTCAAGGCCATAGAGAAATGTCATGTATAACCACACTGTTTGTAAGTTAACTGAGGACTGGCTGAAGTTGGCTGGCTTCTGTTTGCCAATGGTACTGCCTCCAGGACATTCATTGCTGCATCTGGTCATTTATTAGGTAGCTCTGCCCTAAGAGGGACCCTGACAACTCTGCCTGTGAGGTTCCTCTTTCTTCTGGGGACCAGTAGACTAGTCCTGGCATGTTCTTCTTATGACAGTGGCAGAGCATAGGAGGAAGCCTAGACCCAGACCTGAAATAGGACACCATCACTTTCAACTCATTCTATTGCCCACATTAGCTGGAGGCCAAACCTAAGGAAACAGAACCCTGAAAAATTACATGAATTAGCGAGGGAAGAAGATTTGTGGCTGATAATGCAATCTATTTCCTGTTTATTTATTTTATCATTATTTAACTAAACAAGGTGCTAGGTGATGTGGACATGATTGTTATTAGTCAAAATGATTTGGTTTTTATTTTGTATATATCATTAAACTTCAGCTATGATGAAATTATAAGATAAATTAATCTCTGACATGTTATCCTAAAAAAAAAAATTGTACATATAGCAGTTAGTAGTTTTATTAAAGGTTCATTTTTTTCCCCAATGTACTATGAACTTCACAGAGACAGGTTTTTTTTTTTTTTAACTTTCTTTTATTAATTACTGCAGCTTTGCCATCTACTACCTCCTATTCTACTCACGGAGTTTAAAGTTTTGCTTTTTAACTTTTTGAATTAGTAATTAAATTGAATATCAAGTAAGGACAGACAGGAAAATAATTATCAGTCTATGCAAATATAAAATGGATGGGCAAAATGGAGGGCCAAATACAGAAAGTAAAAGTGCACATTTCAATATTTGAATATAATAGATTTAATACCTCCCTTGATTCAGTTTTCTTTATCATAGCACCAGGCATAAGAAGATTTATCCTTCTTTTGTTTTGTTTTCCTTTAGATACTTCATTGACTACAATGCTGAAGACGAAAGATTTTTTAACATTGATGCCAACACTGGAACCATTAAGACTACCAAGGTTCTTGATAGAGAAGAAACTCCATGGTACAACATCACAGTTGCTGCTTCAGAAAATGGTAAACTTCTTTATTTTATGTGCCATAGAAAAGATGTCATTTAAACATGAAGATTTATGCTGAGATTTTCTCCAGAGCAGAGCTTTCATGATTTTTTATTTTTTTTAATGCAATTAGCAGAGTACACAGAATATATTAGACACAGTTACTCATTGTCAGATGCGATTAGTAAATCTTATATCTTTTCCTTTACTATAATCTCTGCATAGTGGTATAAAATTGATATCACAGAGTACTTAGTCTGCATCACTTAATCAAAATACCTAATTCTCTTAATTGTGAGACTTGCTTTGTCACGTGCTTATGCCTTACTTAAGTAGAAGAAGAATGCTTCATATACAGTGAAGCAGTTAGGAAAATAAAGAGAAGAAAAGAAAATTTAAGATTTTACTTGAATGATTTTATCAATACATCTTTCCTCAAGCTTCAATTGACTCTTAGAAATTTTACAGTAAAGGAATAACTCTTGGTATTTCAACAGGCAGGTCAAGTAATTTTTAACAAATGTACACCACCATACAACTGAGGAAGGCCATTGTTTGATCCTCATCCAGAACATTGCATTGTGCTAAATAACCACATTATAAAAAAGTATAAATATCAACAATTATCTCAAAGTTCAAAAAGATGTGCATAAGTGTTTTCAGATGAAATTAGAATAAAGCTCTAGGAAAATGGATCTATCAAGAAATTGAAGTATGTATTTACATGTTGAGAAAGAATTCAAAGATATAAACTGCCCCAAGTTTACTATTATACATGAAAAATGAAAGTAAAAGCATTAATTGATCCATCATGTCTGACTTTTTGTGACCACATGGACTATAGCTCCCCAGACTCCTTGGTCCAAGGAATTTTCCAAGCAAGAATACTGGAGAAGGGGATGTCATTCCCTTCTCCAGAGGATCTTCCTGACCCAGGGATTGAAATTCCATCTCCTAAATTGCAGAGAGTCTCCTGTATTTCTGGCAGATTCTTTACCATCTGAGCCACCAGGGAAGCCCAGTATTGTATATATCATATGTATGTGTGTGCAGTCAGTCGTGTCTGACTCTTTGTGACCCCATGAACTATAGCCTGCCAGGTGCCTCTCCATTGGATTTCCCAGGCAAGAATACTGCAGTGGGTTGTCCTTTCCTTCTCTGGGGATCTTCCCAACACACAGATCAAACCTGCGTCTGTTACATATCCTGCATCGGCAGGTAGTTTCCTCATAACTAGAGACACCTAGGAAACCCAACTTACAATGCCTTTTAAAAGACTTCAATATATTCATAAGAGAATTATAAACATTAAAATTTAGGAATACTTCATATTGGAAAATGGTATACATTTCAGTTCAATCGCTCAGCTACGTCTGACTCTTTGTGATCCCATGGACTGCAGCATACCAGGCCTCTCTGTCCATTACCAACTCCCAGAGTTTTCACAAACTCATGTCCATTGAGTCAGTGATGCCATGCAACCATCTCATCCTCTGTTGTCCACTTCTCCTCCTGCCTTCAATCTTTCCCAGCATCAAGGTCTTTTCAAATAAGTCAGCTCTTCTCATCAGGTGGCCAAAGTACTGGAGTTTCAGCTTTAGCATCAGTCCTCTCTATCGACACTTAGGACTGATGTCCTTTAGGATGGACTGGTTGGATCTCCTTGCAGTTCAAGGAAATCTCAAGAGTCTTCTCCAACACCACAGTTCAAAAACATCAATTCTTCAGTGCTAGCTTTCTTTATAGTCCAACTCTCACATCCATACATGACCACTGGAAAAACCATAGCCTTGACTAGATGGACCTTTGTTGGCAAAGTAACGTCTCTACTTTTTAATAAGCTGTCTAGGTTAGTCATAACTTCCCTTCCAAGGAGTAAGTATCTTTTAATTTTATGGCTTCAATCCCCATCTGCACTGATTTTGAAGCCCCCCAAAGTAAAGTCTGCCACTATTTCCCCATCTATTTTCCATGAAGTGATGAGACCAAATGCCATGATCTTGGTTTTTTGAATGTTGAGCTTTAAGCCAACTTTTGTACTCTCCTCTTTCACTTTCAAGACGCTCTTTAGTTCTTTGTTTTTTTTTTCCATAAATGTGGTGTCATCTGCATATCTGAGGTTATTGATATTTCTCCCAGCAATCTTGTTTCCAGCCTGTGCTTCTTCCAGCCCAATGTTTCTCATGATGTACTCTGTATATAAGTTAAATAAGCAGGGTGACAATATACAGCCTTGATATACTCCTTTTCCTATTTGGAACCAGTTTGTTTTTTCATGTCCAGTTCTAACTGTTGCTTGCTGACCTGCATACAGATTGCTCAAGAGGCAGGTCAGGTGGTCTGGTGGTCCCATCTCTTTCAGAATTTTCCACAGTGTATTGTGATCCACACAGTCAAAGGCTTTTGCATAGTCAATAAAGCAGAAATAGATGTTTTTCTGGAATTCTCTTATATGAAATCAAATTATACTCTTTCTTCTGCCCTCAGAAGATATAAGAAATTTTTACAAAATATTCAAGCTTCATTTAGAAATGCTTTACATACTGTATGATTTACCTTTTTATAGTGTATCAGTTCAATTCAGTCGCTCACTCATGTCCAACTATTTGCGACCCCATGAATCACAGCACATCAGGCCTCCCTGTCTATCACCAACTCCAAGAGTTCACTCAGACTCATGTCCACTGAGTAGATGATGCCATCCAGCCATCTCATCCTCGGTCGTCCCCTTCTTCTCCTGCCCCCAATCCCTTCCAGCATCAAAGTCTTTTCCACTGAGTCAACTCTTGGCACAAGGTGGCCAAAGTACTGGAGTTTCAGCTTTAGCATCATTTCATCCAAAGAAATCCCAGGGCTGATCTCCATGTCTAATGACTATTAGTGTATTCAGTTATCCATCAGTTGTCACAATGGATTTTAGAATGTATTGACTACTTCAGAAAGAAATCCTGTGTCCCTTAGTCATCACACTCTAATCCCTCTTGCCCATGCCTCAATCCTAGGAGCCACCATATTAGTATCTGTTTTTATAGATGTCTCCTCTGTTTAGTCTGCTGTAACAGTACATCATAAACCTAGTTCTTAAACAGCAAACATTTATCTCTCACAATTCTGGATGCTGTAAGTCCAAGATCAAGGGGCCAACAGATTTGGTGTCTGGTGAGAACACATTTTCTGTCCTCTAGTAGTGTACTCACATGGTGCAAGAGCAAGGGATCTCTCTATGATCTCTTTATAAGGGATCTAATCTCCCTCATGAGTGTTTCACTCTGAATTTGGTAGAGAAAGAAAACATTCAGTCTACAGCAAGTTTTCCCTTTAATTGGCATCTTATATAAATCAATCACATAACATGTAGTTCTTTGTGCCTGGCTTATTTCTCATAGTGCATTATTTTCAAAGTTCATTTACACTGCAGCGTGTATCTGTGTTTCATTCTTCCTTACCGCTAAAAAGCTTTCCTTTATTTGAATATACTGCATTTTATGTATTCATTCACCACTTGATAGACATTTGGGTTGTTTCAATTTTTCGCCTAATTTGAAGAATGTTGTCATAAACATTGATGTTTTTGTGTGAATAACTTTTCATTTCTCTTGAGTATTTCACTAAAAGTGGGATTGCAGAGTCATATAGAAACCATGTTTAAATCTTTGATGAATTTCCAGACTGTTTTCCAAAGTGACTACATTTTACATTCATAGCAGCAGTGTATGAGTGTCCTAGTTATTCTATATTGTTACCAATACTTAATATTCCACATTTTTTTATCATGATCATTCTATTAGATGTGAGGTGATAGCTCATTGTGGTTTATGCACTTTTATAATGTCTTGTATCACAAAACAATAAAGCTGCTCCAGCCTTTTATATTCTACCTGAATTTTTCATGTGTTCATCTGAAAAATCAACTCAGGTGGTTTCCATTTAGATCATTTTTTCAATAATATTTTCTCTTTGAAAATAAGGATTTGATAATTACTTTTAAATGAATATTATAAATAATACATAAATGGATTCACTTGTTATCATTCTGTTTAATTTTCAAAATGGCCAGAATAATTCTAGAATTGACAGCAGCCATGAAATTAAAAGATTCTCACTCCTTGGAAGAAAAGTTATGACCAACCTAGATAGCATATTCAAAAGCAGAGACATTACTTTGCCGACTAAGGTCCATCTAGTTAAGGCTATGATTTTTCCAGTGGTCATGTATGGATGTGAGAGTTGGACTGTGAAAGAAAGCTGAGCACGAAAGAATGGATGCTTTTGAACTGTGGTGTTGGAGAAGACTCTTGAGAGTCCCTTGGACTGCAAGCAGATCCAACCAGTCCATTCTGAAGATCAGCCCTGGGATTTCTTTGGAGGAAATGATGCTAAAGCTGAAACTCCAGGACTTTGGCCACTTCATGCCAAGAGTTAACTCACTGGAAAAGATTCTGATGCTGGGAGGGATTGGAGGCAGGAAGAAGGGAACGATAAAGGATGAGATGGCTGGATGGCATCACTGAATCAGTGGACGTGAGTCTGAGTGAACTCCAGGAGTTGGTGATGGACAGGGAGGCCTGGCGTGCTGTGATTTATGGGGTCACAAAGAGTCGGATATGACTAAGCAACTGAACTGAACTGAACTTACCAAGAACAAGAAAATAACTGCCATGTGATAAAGCCTCATTTAAAATTAGTTTTAAAATAAAGGAATAAATAGATTGATAAATTGAAGCAGATGCGATGGAGATATTGAAAAGTCTCTAAAAATACTGTATAGTTATTCTTGCAATCAGACTCCATGTATAGAAGATGGAATAGGAAAATCCATGGAGAGAATACTTGTTTGTCAGAAACAATAAGGAGTTATTTTAAAATAACCTCAAATTCAACTCCAGAGGTATTTTGATCAGAAACCTTACTTTCATTCACTTAAATCTCATCCTATTCC
This sequence comes from Madoqua kirkii, assembly GCA_006408675.1. NCBI lineage: Eukaryota > Metazoa > Chordata > Mammalia > Artiodactyla > Bovidae > Madoqua > Madoqua kirkii. Next base: position 14,761 of record SJYC01051815.1, read on the forward strand.
ACGTAATATTTGCAACAAGACAAAGCTACTTTGTAAATATACATAAGTTCAAGGGTATCATGAAAAGTATATTATTTGCAATCATTACCAAAGGAAACCAAAGGAAATGTTAATTTTTACTAAAATAGCATATTAGGTATGTACTTACTTTTTTTTTTTTTTTTACCAGTAGGTAGATTTCATATGGGAAATGAGTAGTTAGTACATACACATCTACTAAGTAAAACAGTACAGTAAGTAAATCATAATATCATAAATTTTACAGTTGGTAATAAAGAAGCCTTAGAGACACCTCAATGAGCATTACTAAAATATAATTTAATCCTAATCATAAACAGATATGTAGAAAGAATGGATCCTAGTTAAGATTTTATAGCTATACTGGGAGACAGCGTTTAGAAAAGTGCACATTTACTTACTGATGGCTTGGCCTAAGTGCCTATTAAATAGAGTTGGGAGCTCTTCCACATACAATTGTTTGTAAGCATTAACAGGAGCTATGTCATAAAAGTCCTTTCTGGTATATTTCATTTTGGATACTTTTTCAACAGGACTTTTTAAAAGGCTGTACTTTTTTACTGCATCAATATCCCACACCAGAGTGATGCATTTCTTACAACTGATGAGCTATACTGACACATCATAATCAACCAATGTCTGTAGTTTGTTGTAGGGTTAACTCTTATTATTCTATGGTTTGGGACAAATGCATAATGGCATATACCCACTAACATAATATCATACAGAGTATTTTGACTGCACTAAAATGTTCTGTGCTCCATCTGTTCATCTATCTCCATCTCTACCCTTGGCAACCACCTATCTTTTTATTGACTCCATAGTTTTGCCTTTTCTAGAACATTATATAGTTGGAATCATTTGGTATGTAGACTTTTAGGTTGGCTTCTTTCTACAGATTGAAGTCTGTTCAAATCTTCCATACCTGTTCCAGTTTTGATAATGCATTTCTTTTTGCACTCAATAATAAGAAATTGTCAGCCTGCACCAATGTGTTTACCCATTCATCTACTAAAAAACATCTTGGTTGTCTCCAAGTTTTGACAATGATGAAATAATGCTGCTATAAATATACATGTGTAGGTTTTGGGTGGACAGATGCTTTCAGCTCCTTCGAGTAAATACCAAACTTTGCAATCCCTGGATCATATGGTAAGAGTATGTTTAATTTTATAAGAAATGAATATTGTATTTTGAAGTGCCTGTGCTGTTTTGAATACCCACCAGGTATGAATGAATAAGAGTTCCCATTATTCCACATTCTAACTAGCATTTGGTGGTGTCATTATTCTGTGGATTAGCACCACTCCAATAGATACATATCGGCATATTGTTTTAACTTGCATTTTTTTCTGATGATATATATGTGGGGCATCTTTTCATAGGGTTACACCATATGTGTGTTTCTTTGGTGAAGTATTTATTAAGATATTTGGCTCATTTTTTAAATCATGTTTGTTTTCTTAACATTTAAGAACTCTTGGCATTTTTTTTTGGATAACTAATTTATCAGATGTGTCTTTTGCAAATATTTTCTCCCAAACTTTGTCATATCTCCTCATTCGCTTGACATTGTCTTTCAAGAGCAGAAATCAAATTTTTAAAAATCTTAATGTAACAATTTTGAGGAGATATTGCTCTATGGAATTATAATTAGAAGTTAATGCTTTAAAATAGTCTAACCACTACCTAGGGGCTTGTGGCAGTAAGAGAAATGTTCTTCCTCTGGGAAGATGAAGTGATGTACTTGATTTAAGAGAGAAGAGGAGCAAAGCACCTTTCTGCAAAAGAAAAAAAAAAAAAAAACCAGCAACTCCAAAAATCTTGCTGCTTTCTTGAGGTGAACAGGCCTTATGCTAGAAGACCATGTGGAGGTTGATGGTGCCACAGCCGGGCATCCATTGAGCATGCAGGTGGGGCTCAGATGCAATGCAATTGTTAATTACATGGTGTTGATCTGCCTTCATTTATCCCGTGGTTTTTAGGTCACAGTGATTATTTAGTTGCCCAGTCATGCAAGAACAGCAGGAATCTTGGGTCTGGTTTATGATTATCTTTTACTTGTTGTTGTTGTTCAGTTCCTAAGTTGTGTCTGACTCTTTGTGATCCCATGAACTGCAACATGCCTGGCCTCCCTGTCCCTCACCATCTCCCAGAGCTTTCCCAAACTTATGTCCATTAAGTCAGTGATGCCACCCAATCATTTAGTCCTGCCCTCCACTATCTCCCAGAGTTTGCTCAAATTCATGTCTGCTGAGTCGGTGGTGCTATCTAATCATCTCATCCTGTCACCCCAACTCCTCATGACCTCAATCTTTCCCAGCATCAGTGTCTTTTCCAATGAGTTGGCTATTGACCTCAAAGAGGTGGGCAAAAGTATTGGAGCTTCAGCTTCAGTAACAGTTTACTGCTATAGCTAAACATAAGTAGCAGCTATTTTCACTGGTATATTGTGCTTTACAGCATGTCATTCTAAGAAAAATCCCTGTGAAAATAAAAACACAACAGATATTATTCTTGCTTTATTAACAAAAAAAAAAAAAAGAGAGAGAGAGACTCATACAAATCTGCATATTTTTGTTCCTAGATCTGTGTTCATTCTATGTCAGCTGATGTTCATTGAATGCAAGTACTCTTCAGGTATTTTAACTGGTTGAGATTTATCTTATTATTTTGAAAATTCATTCTGTGACATAAGATTATTTTCACCATCTTAAATAACACACTAGGAATCAAATAAGTTCAAAATATATGTCTTTGGTCAGGGGAATAGAAAGTGGTGTCTTATTTTCACATGTCAGAGTTCTCAGGGAAGAGACTTTCTTGATAAAATCCTGCAGATTTTATCCTGTAACATTTCTGTTACAGCTAGCAATGTAATCCATTTTCTGTTGATGTGTAACAAATAGTCACATGATTTCTGTAGGTCAGAAGTCCAGGAGGGTTCAACTTAGTCCTCTGCTTTAAATCTGGAAAGACTGAAGTTGTGTGTCAGCTGGGCAAGTGGTCTCTTATCTAAAGGCTCCAGGGAAGAATCTGATTTCATGCTCATTTCCCTTATTGGCAGAATCCACTTCATTGAAGATGTAGCTGGGAGGGCTATTTCCCCCCCCCCCTCTGGGTCTTAGCTGGGAGAGCTTTCTCCTTTTAGAAGCTGCCTGAATTTCTTCTTCAAGCAAGCAATTGTGTGTCAAGTCCTTCTTATGTTCGAATCTCTTTAATTGTCTTCTCTGCTACCAGTTGGAGAAAGTCTCTGCTTTCAGTGGTTTTTCACCTGATTGAGTCAGGCCCACCCCAATAATCTTTGTGCATTAAGGTCACCTTCCTTGAGACTTCAGTTACATCTGCAGAATTCCTTCACAACAGGACCGAAATTAACGTCTAGTTGAATAATAGAAGGACAGGAATCGTATGCTGGAATCTTTAGAATTCTGCTTCCCATGACCCTAAAATGTCTGTAAAATTTGGGAGAATTTTTTTGTAGGATAATACATATTCTTTGTATGCATGGCTTACTTTTCCTTTTATATGATTCCTCAGTAAAATAAAGGCACTAGTAGGCACTCAATAAGTAGTTCTTAACATATTTTTTTTCCAATGACTAGCTCTCATCTCCCTCCATTTCCTTGTTAATGCCTCAGTTCAGGATAATGTATATTTTTATTCTAACTACTTTTCAGAAATTCCACTGTGTTCATCAGTTCATAATAGCTAAGTTCAATAAGTAGTCTTCATTTCTTATCTCCCTGATTTCTTTGCATATCTGACTATGTTAATCATCCTCTTTCCTCTTGGAATATTCTACTTTCTTGGCTCCCATTCTAGTACTTTGGAATGGTGTACTTTATCATCTGTGTTCTAAACAATACATTAACTAACTCACTCAGAATGCAGTAATAAATGATACCTGCTAGGGAGTGTAGTATTTTAGGGGCTAATCATATAGAGGGATTATTTTGTCTTTGAGTAATTTAAGAGCCTAATACAAAAGACAGGGTAGCTGAATAATTGCATTATGTATAATTACTGTGAGGATAAGTTATTTTAGGGACTAGAGAAGCATGAAAACATGGTGGCTTAATCTCTTTGTGAGGATCAGTGAAGATTTCATAGAGAGTACAATGCTTGGATTGAGTCTTGAGGTGAAGGATAAGTAAAGGTTAGCCTGCATTCTGCTCTCAAAATAGTGGCTCAGATGGTAAAGAATCTGCCTCCAGTGCAGGAGACCGGCGTTCTATCCCTGGCTTGAAAAAATCCCCTGGGGAGAGTATGGCAACCTACTCCATTATTCTTACCTGGAGAATCCCCATGGACAGAGGAGTCTGGCAGGCTATAGTGCATGGGGTCTCAGAGTCGGACACGACTGAGTGACTATGCACAGCACAGAAAAACAGAACAGGTAGGATTCAGAACCAAAGTGAAAGTCACTCAGTTGTGTCCAACTCTTTGTGACCCCATGGACTATGCACTCCATGGCATTCTCCAGGCCAGAATACTGGAGTGGGTAGCCTTTCCCTTCTCCAGGGGATCTTCCCAACCCAGAGTTGAACCCAGGTCTCCTGCATTGCAGGCAGATTCTTTACCAGCTGAGCCACAAGGGAAGCCCAATAATGTATTAAGTATGCTATTTGCCCTCATTAAATTTTAATAAAATAGAATTAACCCATAGAAATAGTGTTCTAATGTCACACTAAGTTGGGAATTGTTGATGCAAGCCACAAATATCAGGAAGCAAACTAAAGACAGGTGAGCATGAAAGAATTTTGATGGCCATAAGGCAACCAAGTATGTTAAGTAATTCTATGAAGATGCTGAATATAAAAATTAATACTTGGGAACTCTAGGGTTTTCATGTTCTTGTTTAGTTTCTAAGTCATATCTGACCCTTGTGACCTCTTGGACTATGGTCTACCAGGCTCCTCTGTCCATGGGATTTCCCAGGAAAGGCTACTGGAGTGGATTGCCATTTCCTTCTCCATAAGAACCAAAAAGGATATTTATTATGACGATTGGTTAATGTTGGCTCATGCAGTTATTGAGGTCGCCAAGTCTAAAATCTTCAGATGCCCTGTCCTACATCAAACTTTCTTGTCAGAACCAGAACCAGTGTCTCGCAAGTCATCAGGAAAGATAATTCTCTCTTATTAGAGGGAAGGTCAGCCTTTGTTTCTATTCAGGTCTTCAACTGATTGGACGAAGCCACTCACATAATGAGAACAAATCTGCTTTACTCAGTCTCACTATTTAAATGCTAATCTTATACAAAGACAGCCTCACAAAATTACACAGAATAATGTTTGATCAAAAGCATGGGCCCTCCATGAATTAGAAACTGCGGCCCAGTGTTTTGGGTTTTATCAGGCCTTCTAGATGATTTTCATGCATACTAATGTTTGAGAACCACTGACCTATGTGATTCTAATGTAAATTAAATTCAAGAAGCATTGTTGTATTTAAGAATTTGATTTATATCATGGTTCTATCAAGAACTGCTCTCATGGGCATACACATATGCACACACTCGCTCATATACATAAACACATCCTGATGGAGAATAAACTTCATGTAGGGCATTGTGGCTTTTTTCTCCCCTTGTGGCTTTCTTTGTTGTTTTTTTAAATTTATTTTTTATTGGAAGATAATTGCTTTACAGAATTTTCCTGTTGTTATGCGGCTTTTGTTTACAATATGTGGTCTGCTCTCAGCTTAATCCTCTGAAAAATGGATATCACACTTTTAGCCACAGACCCTCAAGTAGGCCATGTCCTTTCAATAGTTTTATAATTCTTTCATCTCTTAAAGATTTCTTCTCATTGTGTGCGGCTTTACAAACAACTATTTTCTTTCACGAACTGTTTCAAAAGTCATGATTTCATTGAAATCTTTCTCAGCTTCTCAGGCATATTTTGTAGCTCCTTATCTTCTGTCCTCTCTGTAGACCTTAGAATAATGTTCATCACTTACACTCTCATAGTCTTAAATATACCACTTATATTTTATGGTAATATTTTTCACCTACACTACATTGTGAACATCTCAAATCTAAGAATCAGGTCTATTTTATCTTTGTTTATTAGAGTATTCCCAAATTCTTAGTAAATTCCCTGACACATTAGTTCATTTCAGTCGCTCAGTCGTGTCCGACTCTTTGTGACCCCATGAATCATAGCACGCTAGGCCTCCTTGTCCATCACCAACTCCCGGAGTTCACTCAGACTTGCGTCCATCAAGTCAGTGATGCCATCCAGCCATCTCATCCTCGGTCATCCCCTTCTCCTCCTGCCCCCAATCCCTCCCAGCATCAGAGTCTTTTCCAATGGGTCAACCCTTCGCATGAGGTGGCCAAACTACTGGAGTTTCAGCTTTAGCATCATTCTTTCCAAGGAAATCCCAGGGCTGATCTCCTTCAGAATGGACTGGTTGGATCTCCTTGCAGTCCAAGGGACTCTCAAGAGTCTTCTCCAACACCACAGTTCAAAGGCATCAATTCTTCAGTGCTCACACAGAACTGGGTTAATAAAATTTTATTAAGTTCATGAATATTATTTGGCCATCTCTCTATGAGTGCTCTGAATCTTGTCCCTCCTTGCTCACTGAGACGTTACACTATTAACAATTTCTCCACTTTCCTGTATTTTTATGTTTCCTTATCTGGTACATATTTCCCCTATCCTCAAAAACAGGCTTTATTTTCTATCTGAAAATAAAATCAACTCCAGCAACCAAAACCTGAAAACCTGTCTTGAACAGAACTGGGTTAATAAAATTTTATTAAGTTCATGAATATTATTTGGCCATCTCTCTATGAGTGCTCTGAATCTTGTCCCTCCTTGCTCACTGAGACGTTACACTATTAACAATTTCTCCACTTTCCTGTATTTTTATGTTTCCTTATCTGGTACATATTTCCCCTATCCTCAAAAACAGGCTTTATTTTCTATCTGAAAATAAAATCAACTCCAGCAACCAAAACCTGAAAACCTGTCTTGATCTAGTTTTCCTCCAGGTACAACTCTAATATTTCATTCCCTTGAATAAGAAACTCCTCGGGGTACACCTACCTAAAGAAACTAAGGAC
>SJYC01051816.1:0-33005 GCA_006408675.1 Madoqua kirkii
TTTCATCAAGAGGCTTTTGAGTTCCTCTTCACTTTCTGCCATAAGGGTGGTGTCATCTTATTTCTCCCGGCAATCTTGATTCCAGCTTGTGTTTCTTCCAGTGGAGCATTTCTCATGATGTACTCTGCAAAGAAGTTAAATAAGCAGGTGACAGTATACAGCCTTGACGTACTCCTTCTACCATCATTACTTTGATTTTTGTTCATTATTTACTCATTAAGCATCTTTCCCTATGTAAATTAGTCATTTTTATTTAGATCTATGACTGGACTGTTTATAATTTTGCCTATCTTTCCACTTTTTTTCTTATTTATTTGTATGAACTCTTTATATATTATGAATTCTAATCTTTATTATATAGCTTGAAAATATTTTACCCTAGACTGTTGCTCATGTTTTTATACCTCACTATATTAAAGCTTAAAATGTTTAATGCAGCCTTAAATAACTGTATCCTATATGGTTTCTGAGTTTTACATCTTGCTTAAAAAAGAAATCACTCATCTAAGAATTACAAAATTTCTCCTATTTTAGTTTTAGTACTTTTACAGTCTTTATCTAGATTTAGCTTTTTAATTTATACAAATTACAGTTTTGTATTTATGGTGAGATTGAACTTTTCTTTTCTTCTTATCCTGACACTGTTTTCTGAATAGATTCTGGCTTAGTCATAATTCTAAGTGTTACTTTTGTCTTAATACTAAATTCCAGTGCAAACATACATAGATGTTTATAGACTGTTCCACTGACCTATTTCTTTATTCTTATGTTAAGAACACACTGTCTTAACTACTACCATTTTAAAGTATGTTTTAATATAGAGTAGGATAAATTTCCTATCAATGTTCACCCTTTTTCAATAACCTTTCATTAATCTGTACATTAACCTTTCATTAATCTGTGCAATAACCTTTCATTAATCTGTGCAGCTTGTCAAGTTTCATAAAATAACCCTTTGCAATTTTTCTTAGGATCACACTGAATTAGTTATCTGGGGGAAGAACCTTCATAATTCTGAATCTACCATTCAGTGCAGTATGTGTCAGCAAGTTCCCTTTGGTCCTTCAATAAAATGTTACAGTTTTCTTCATATTAGGTTTAGTTCTAGATTTTTTTTTTTACTATTTTAATTAAAATATTTTCATGTCATCCTCTGATTGTTTATTGACAGCACATTGGATTACTAATTTCTCATCCATTCATCCAGCAAGTATTTGTTAAATGCTCACTAAGGGGGCATCCTGCAATCCTAATTCTACTGCTACTGCTGCTGCTGCTGCTAAGTCACTTCAGTCGTGTCCAACTCTGTGCGACCCCATAGACGGGAGCCCATCAGGCTCCCCCATCCCTGGGATTCTCCAGGCAAGAAAACCAGAGTGAGTTGCCATTTCGTTCTCCAATGCTAACACTACTATAGGTATACAAATTGTTGATTTTTGTATTGTTAAAAGATAAACTTCCTGGAGAAGAAAATGGCAACTCATTTCAGTATTCTTGCCTGGGAAATCCTACGGGCAGAGGGGCCTGGAGGACTACAGTCCATAGGGTCACAAAGAGTCAGACACAACTGAGCGACTAACGCACACGAGATAATATGTATTTAAACACTAGTGGCTCATACGGTAAAGCGTCTGTCTGCAATACAGGAGACGTGGGTTCGATCCGTGGGTTGGGAAGATCCCCTGGAGAAGGAAATGGCAACCCACTCCGGTATTCTTGCCTGGAGAATCCCATGGACCACAGAGCCTGGTAGGTTACTGTCCATGGGGTCGCAAAGAGTCGGACATGACTGAGCGACTTCACTTTCACTTTCACTTTCAAACACCAGTTTTCGAACTAATGTTGTGAAATGCATACAGCTTTTAAAAATGATACAGAATTAAATAAGATATAGTAGAACAGGAAATATCAGACTGCACCTACTATAGAAAAGGTGAATGTGAAAGTGAAGTCGTGTCTGACTCTTTGTGACCCCATGGACTGTAACCCACTAGGCTCCTCCATCCATGGGATTCTTCAGGCAAGAATACTGGAGTGGGTTGCCATTTCCACTGTTTTCTAAGACCTTTTATTTCTATTTCATGCAATATAAGTAGGCATATCTCCATGTCAGTGCATATGTGTTTACTATATGTGTGCAAGTGTGTTAACTGCAGTAAAATGTTTGAAAGCCATAGCATTGTGAATTATGAACTATGAAGTAAACTAGAAAAGACAATAAATAAATAAACTAGAGCATATCAAAACTCTTTAGAGATTATTCAAGCAAAAATCAGTCAAAAATCAATTATAATGGAGTGGCCAAACGAGCAGGGGCTTGGAGCACTCCACCAACCATAAGCCAGAAGACTCACACAAAGATGCTGCAGCAAAGGCAACAAGAGTATGTGATTGGCCAGAGCAGTGCGCTTGCCTCATTCAGAAAAGCCTATCGGCTGCTGGCGTTGGTGGTCCTTGGGCAACAGTTTCTCAGCCTCAAGGCATCCCTGGCTTAAGGCATTGGTTTACCACCTGAGTCTCCCAGCCTCCCTGTTGAATTAATTTATCAGCATTGTTCACCTCTGTAGGAAAAGCTCCAGAATGAAATATCAACAGACAAATTTTAATAACCAAAGCAAATGGATACATAAGCCAGAAAGTTTAAAGGAAAAGCAAAATGGTTAGAAAGCCTTCTTGACAGCATATTCAACCACAGTTCTAGAGGCTTCTATACAAAGTCATACAGAAGCTTCTTCACTCCTGGGGATGGGAAAGGCCCTGGTGGCCCTGTGGGTCTGTTTCTTCCTCATAAGGAACCAGAATTATGACCGCACCTTCCTCCCACCCGCCTTTTTTCTGCATTTCTTGCCAGAAAGTTCAGAGTTAATTTGCTCAGTCAGCCACAGCGGACTTCATTACTCTGATTCTTCTCTCCCCACTTACCTGAGGCAGAGTTTGCTCTTTATGTTTCTAATTTGTATTTGCTCTAAATGAGTTGATCTCCTGAGAAGCCAGGCACAGATAGAAGAGGAGGAAGTGTTTCTAAAGCATCTAGGACACCAGCTGGTGGAAAACAGATTTGAAAAGGACTTTTCCTTTGAACTCCTGAGATTCACAAGGGCAAGGTCACTCAGCTCACTTCCGCCCCTTCCACCCGCCCCCATCCGGGGTTCAGGGAGACGGAGCAGGCTCTGTGTTGACAACCAGCCTCTCTGTTCAGAGTTGTTGTTCCTCGTCCCCTTCTCTGCCAGCAGCTAGATTGTTATCAAGCCACAAAGGGCAGACAGGGTCCTGAAATCTTTCATCACAAAGACAGCATCTCCTGGAGTTTCTTTATTTTTCTGAATGTTTGTAGGGAGAAAAGAAGGGAGGAATCCTGTCTCAAAGACTCAAAACAGTTTTAAAGTTGTGTGCTCCAGGCAAACAGCTTCTCTTGTTCTGTTTATATGCTTTGGCCCCACAATTTTGAGTGACTCAGACGTCGAGCGACGAGGGACGTCTCAGTTGTGGAGGAGGGTCCCCGGGGAGGGGCAGTTCCTCTAATTTAGGGGCTCTTCAAGTTGTGAGGCTCCAGTGATACAAAATGCCAAAAGCAGCTGCGAACCCATTTGAACTTAAACTACAGGTTTGCATTTTTTCCATTTCTCTGCCTTCCCTACCCAGTCGCCAGCCCCACCATCCACACCCAATACCCTCCAACCAGGCTTTTCTATTGCAAATAATCAGACACAGGATTTGAATAAGAAGCCCAGCTATTTGCTTGGCTCCCAGACCTGCAGACAGCAGCATCCTACTTTGAGACAGTCTGCACACTTATTACCACCAACGGTGAAATAAATAAGCTTATCTGATTGTGTAAGTTGAGTAAAAGAAAATTGCAAAATAATAGATAAAAATAAAGAGGTTCGTTGTTGTGCATTTGTGAAGGGCGTCGCTAGATGAATAACTGGTTTTTAGATTTTTATATCACTGGGCTTGAACAAGAGAACAATAACAAAGGATTTACCCGCCTCCCAGAAAAAGTGATCAGGCCAGCCTCTGCAAGAGATTTCTGACCCTTGAGTAATTCAGAACCTGGAGTCGCCTAGATCTAAATTCCATAGGAAAGAGTCAGAAGTGGTTCTTTCACTACAAAAATTTCTATAAGAATTAACTCTCAAATTTTCAACTCAAGCAGGTAAAGGAGGTAAAAGAGAATATTTCCATGGGGTTTATTGAATGCTGTGCATTGTTACTTAAAACCTCCTGTGTTTGGTTCTGATTGCTGCATGGGTATGCTTTTCCTTTTTTTTTTTTTTTTTAATAGCTGATGACATGACCAAAGTGGCTTGAGAAGGGAGAATGACTTCCTAGTTGTGTTCATCCTCTCACCTTAATAAAGTCCTTTTTCCCCTTAGCATCTTCATTCTTCAAGAGCATTTCCCTTGACTACAAAAGTAATGTACATACAGCATTTTGGAAACACTGAAAATTACAGAGAAGAGAAATTAAAATCATTTCTCATTTTCAGCAGCCATCAGTGACCACTACTGGGCTTCTCTAGTGGCTCAGTGATTAAAAATCTGCCTGCCAGTGCAGAGGACATGAGTTCAATCCCTGGTCCAGGAAAATCACACACACTGCCGAGCAACTAAGCCCATGGGCCACAGCTACTGAGCCTGCACTCTATAGAGTCTGCAAGCTGCAACGGCAGAGCCCACAGGCTCCAAATACTGAAGCCCACGTGCCCTAGAGCCTGTGCTCCATAACAAGAGGAGCCACCACCACGATTCACCCTCACACAACTAGAGAAAAGCCGACGCAGCAGTGAAGACCCAGCATAGCCCGAAAACACATTAATTAAAATAAATAAATAAAATGTTACTACAAAAATAACCACTGGTAAGGTTTCAGTGTTGAGTCTTCTAGCCCATACTTCTCAACATATATATTTATTCGTGTTCTTCACAACAAAGAGAACATGCCACTTTTACTTCTCCATATATCATTGAAAACCTTCACCATCACAGTTGCAATTAGATCCCATCCCTTGATGCCCCATAATTTTTCAGCCCATCCCCCCTTTCAGAGTATTTGAATTTTGCTGGGTGGCTCTTTTAAGCACAGAATGCATGGTAAAAGATGTGCACAACATATGTAAAGTATATCTTAACTCATCTCCAAGCTGAACACATCCAGCTCTGTGACCAAGAATCCTCCTGGAGATCTGATGGAGAAAAATGACAGGAATATATTCAACACACTTTGGAGGGAGTTGACTAAATTAGGAGTAGTGCCGTTATTAAAATATCAACAGCTGATTGGCTACGAAGACCAGGAGACAATCCACCTAGGAGGGAAAAATTCTCTTCTGTGCCCTCAACTTATATATTCACTATGAAAGTGCTCTTTTCCCTTCTTACTAAAAAAAAAAGTGCAAGCCAAGATCATCCTTTTTAAATACAATGAACTCCAACATTGGAAGTTTCCTTCCAATGTCACCTCCCCAGAACATTCCCGCCTGGGTCATGACTGAGCCAGGGTCCCCCTCCTCACTGGGTCTGCTCTGGTTTGTGATAATTCCAGTATCTGCTGTGATTTTTAAACAATCCTTTATCCCTGCTCACTGTCTCCTTCCCGCAAGGGTCCCTGTCTGATTCAGTTTGGTAGCTCCACGCAGTGGGCACCCAATAAATATTTGTGGAGTGATTCTTTCAAGGCACCTCGGTGAGAGCCCCACCCCCACCCCCACACCGTGTGCTTTTTCTGCGTTTAGGTCTCTCACAGGCTGGAGGCCACAGTTTAACAAAGCTGGGGCGAGGTCAGGGGGGCCGGGGAAGGCAGCTTTCAAGTTGAGTAATGAAAGGCGATGTTAATTACTGACATGGGCCATTTAGAAGGAAGAAAAATGCTATCTCTTATTAATTTTGCTGAAATGGACACACTCTTGTCAGTGGCTAATGGTTAACAAAGCCGTCCTTTTCTGAAGACAGAGCAGGAAAATCTCAGCAGAGGACCTGGGGGCCACAGGGCAGAAACCCCAACTTCCTGCCCCCACGTCCCCGTCAGCCTGAGATAACGTGTCCTGTTTTTGTTTGGGCTTTTTGTTCCTATACAGAGTTAGACAGAAAGCCATCCACGAGAGGTTAAAAGGTTCACTCGAACCAAGATGGTTAGGATGGGCTCCTGCTAAGGACACAGGCATCAAGTTTACATTTTAGTGTGGGGAGGGGGGAGGTAGAAAGAGAAAAGGAATCAGCTTGTGGACTGGCAGGCCTTGTCCCTTTAGTGGAGAAATGCTTATTTAATCAAGAGGAAAGGGTTTGAGGAGCCAGCACTTTCCCTGGGATTACAGTCTCCTGGATAATCTCGGGTGGACGTGCCTAACTACTCCTATGGTGCCCCTTGCTTTCCATCTAAACGCCCGCTTTGGCAGTTGTGAACTTCAAGTGGACCTATTTAAGCTGATCAGAGGAAACAGGCTGACAGTGAGCTGATTAGAAACCTCTTAGAGACCCTCCTGTAAAAAGGGAAGGAGGCATTCTTAGCTTTTTTTCCATCAGCTTTGCAGAGGACTAGGAGGCGGCCATAAAAGAGAGAATGGGATGGGGGCGGGGAAAGGAAAGGGTCCATTTTCCTCCACGAAGAAAAACAACCTCCCTGCCAGACCTTTGCCAACCTTCCTGTTCTTGTCAAGCTCAGCTCTGAGGGAATGTTTGAAGATAACAAGAAAGGAAATCATGAAACGATACGGCGAGGCCGAGCTAGACTTGAAGAGACAAGTGCAAGCTGTTTCCTTGACCCGGGCTTATCTCCAGGCAGCCAAAAAGGAACCATCTATCAGACCCAGAAATAGGCTAGGAACCTCGGAGTAAAATGCTGCTCTTGACAAGAAAATGATGATATCTGAGTTTGCTTAGAAAGCAAGTTTCAGCCATCGTCGGGCGGCCTTTTCCATGCTCCGCACAGACGTGTTCTTTTGTCTCCAGGGGTAGAAAAGGTGCGGTGAACCCTTTCAAGAAGCTGAATGTTTGTTAGGAGTGTGGAGTTCCATTTGAGAAATGTTATAAACACATTAACGATCAGAGGGAACATTTCAAAACCTCTCTGGGAAAATAGGAGTTGCTGACAACAACTCCAAGCAAGAAAAGATTCCACTGCAAATTCTAAAGAAATGAGTAAGTTGCCTCTTTGCCATCCACACAGCCCTTATCAGCAGCAAAAAGTCCAGGTTAAGGATTTGCTTTCTAAGCTGATAGACCCTGGATTGACCTAAAATGGAGCAGACAGTTGGGGGCTGGGGGAGACAGGGGCGCGTGGGAAGAAGCCTGCAAAGCCAACCCCCTTTGAAATGCTCACAAAATCTGTGTTACCGCCTGGAAGAACAGAATAACCGTTTAGGTTCCAGACCTTAAACTGAAAATGAAGTTTACAAATTAGCTCTAAATAAATATTATCCTTCCCGTGAAGAACTGCAATCCCAAGGGAAGCCGAATTCATAAAAGACACAATTCAGCTCCTACACACACAGATCCAAACTAAGCTGACCTAAAACTGGCCTATTTCTCTCACTCTTTCAAAATAGCATGGTGATGTCTGGTTTTCATCCCCCTACCCCCCTGCCAAAGCAACCACTTCTCCTTCCTGAAAATAGCTTGATACAGTTCTAAGGGAGAAAGAAAGGGGGGAGTCAACATATAAAGAAAAACAAATTTAAGTTTAAACCAGCAAGTGGTAAAAGTCAATCTTTTCTTTCCTGTTTACTCACTTCCCTGACTGTGTATGTATGTGTGTGTTACTCCCAAGATCCTTCTGAAAATTGTTAAGGAGAAGGGAAAATTGTCTCCAAAATAATTTATGTAGTCTTATATGTTAAATTGCCTGAGTAAGGGCCCAGGTGTCTGCAACCTTCCAAAGGAGCCCAGGTGACTCAGAGACACGGTCAGCTCTGAGGACCGCTGATAAGACTGGATGAAGAGACCAGGCACCACAGAGCAGGTCTCATGTCCCTCCCCTCCACACCTGGGAGCTGAGTCCTGCCTCAGTTCTTACAGCAGAGACCAGATCCTCCCACGTATTCACCTTTCAGACCCTCCTTCCCTTAAAATGACTTAGCATCCTCTCCTACTTCCTTTATTTCCCATAAATTGCTATACATTGTCTTTGATCTCAAAGGAGAGTTCTCTATAAAAAAAAGAGGCACAACTCCAGTAAGATGAGTTAGAAGGACCCCTGCCAGAGATGGAGAATTTAGGTCAATGAGTCTTGACTGGGGACAAGCAGAGGAAAAGGAAGGGGAGACACTGTGAAATGACACTCGAAACCCAGCTTACCCTTCAGTTACAAGACTGTCACGTACCTGGGAGTTAAGCCAAAGAAAAACGCAAGTCAAAAAAAAATGATTTCCAGTAATAAAAAGGATCTCTCTTTTGGCCAGACTGCTTAACTTTGTCAAGTATTGATAGTTCTCCTTCTCTGTTTTTACAACAAATTCCATAAATAGCTATACAGTCACACAGATCTGTTAAGCAAGCAAATGTTAAGATTACTTTCATTTCCAGGCTTGATTAAGAGAAACATAGGAAAGTTTTCAAGGGATTGTAAAATTGATTTCTAAATACAAGTATGTTTTTAATTTACTTTTTAAATTTTCACTCTCTCAAGTCAAATATCTGTCTGACATTTTAAAAGCTTTAAGTCTTTGGGCTACAATGAACCACGAGAGTGGGGCGTGTTTTCTGATTTCTGCCTTTGGTCCAGCCGCAGGTTGCAGCATTCTCATCAGCCTGAAAGGCATCCACCATGGAGGAAATTTCCCTGCCTCTACGGGCATACATGTCTATCTACCCTCACCCGTGGACACGCAGATGGATACTTCATAAACTTAGATTCTTGTGACGTTATCTTCTACTTTTTCCCCTTCAAATGAAGCATCTCTGCTTCTTCTAAGCCAGCCCCTTCACCTGGGTCTCCAGCTTTGCATCCCCCTCTTGGGCTCCTCTGACACTGTCCAAGTTCTATATGGCTCCTCCAGGAGGGCTGTGAACTGCCCAGGCTAGAAGGAACAAGGGCAGACAGTGTCATGCAGACTAAGGATTACTTGAAAGTCAGAGAAAGGTGCATTCCTTCTCCACAAACTCACCAGAGAGCCCTCAGTGAGGGAGTCAGGTCCTGATCTGGGGCTCAAAAGGCAGATTAGGATGGGGGAAGAGAAGACATCAGTTTTGTTTAAGAAGTCTTCCAGGTTTGCCACACAAAAGGCTAACACAGAGCAAATGTGGGATGGCGGTGGGTGGTGGGGTGGTGAGTTGTCACAGCGTGGAACAGAACAATTAGAAGACTATTTCACTGTAAAGATGCATCTATAGGAGACTCCTAGAGATAAAGCTGGAAGGAAAGGATGGCTGAAAATCCAGTGAAGCTGAATGCTAAGCTGAGGGCTTTTGAAACAATCAGAACAGCAACGGAGAGGCCGCTCTTGGATTTTACAGAAGAGAGTGACATTGAAGACATCTCAGCTGGCAGCCATGTCCCTGGAGATGCTGATGGTGAGCTAGGGTAAGTGCCACGGCGATCTGGGGG
Source organism: Madoqua kirkii (assembly GCA_006408675.1). Taxonomy (NCBI): domain Eukaryota; kingdom Metazoa; phylum Chordata; class Mammalia; order Artiodactyla; family Bovidae; genus Madoqua; species Madoqua kirkii. The sequence goes on from SJYC01051816.1 coordinate 9,541, forward strand.
TGAGGCGAAGGGCCCTCCACTGAGGCTTATTGATAAGCACGTTGCCCTAGGCAGATCCCAATGTCTCATTAAAGCCAAGTTGGATGAGGTCTGTTCATGGCCTGGAACCCAGCAAGCCAGTCTAGGTCTCCGGGAAGACAGGCAGCTCACTTGGCCAGTAAGTCATGCAGCCAGGTAAGTCCTATCTCCTCTCTCAGAACCTGAAAGCATGCGGATTCTCGCAACAGAACCACCTAAAACTATGAGAATCATGCAATGTTAGAGCTCAGCCTTGGGAACTAGATGGCTCCTGTGATATCCCAGCATGTCGCCTCATCCCTGGATCTGTATGGATCAAAGGGAAGCACTGAGGCAGGAGGTAGATGGACTCCCCAGGGGTAAGCAATTTGAGTTCATTCCCTGTAGACTGAAACTCTAAAATATCAATGACAGGACAATCAAGAGAACAGACCAGGCCCAGCTCAGGAAAGAGATCAGAGACCACACACTTCTGATTCTCCAAGTCAAGGAAACCTTCCCAACAGGAAAGCTCCTTGGAGGTCAAAGGGGAGGGGGCGCCACCCCAGAGTAGGTGATGTCATCCTACCCATAGCCCTCTTCACTGGGAACCATCTTGGCTGAGAAATGCATGTACACATGGAAGGACCCTGAGATATACCAAACATGGACTCAGAACCAGGCAGGTCAAAATGATTGGCTGAAGGAAACCAGGAAGAAATGTCCCTTATAAGCGATTTAAACCACCACTAGAGCGCGACTCTGTAAGTCCAGCCGTGTGTCTAGCCACAAATGCTTTATCCTCCTAACAAATACTTTGTTTCGCTACTTCCCATCTTTGTGGGGATTCTTTCCTGCAAAGCTGATGGGTTAGGGCCTTGTCACTGATGGTGATGCCCCATCACCAGTTGAGTGGTTAGGATTCAGCTCTCTCACTGCTGCAACCCCACCTCAATCTCTGGCTAGGAACCAAAACCCTGCTTCACGCCACTGCAGGCTGAGACCTCCCAAGATCAGCACCTCCTCACCAAACACATCAGCTAGTTCAACTCTTTTACTTTACAGATGGACAAACCAGATCCAGAGACATTCCCTGACATGTCCACCACCATACAGATGTTACAGAGCCAGGTTAAAGATGCTGGCAGATGACATATGCAAGGAGATTTCATTTTTATATATACAAAATGGAGAGGCTGTACACATATAATCTCCCTGTCTACTTGTTCTGTGCATGTATATCAATGCTGAGTTTCTTCAGTCATGTCCAACTCTTTGCCACCCCATGGACTGCAGTCGGCCAGGCTCCGCTGTCTATGAAATTCTCCAGGCAAGAATACTGGAATGGGTTGCCATTTCCTCCCCCAACCCAGGGATTGAACCCTCATCTCTTCCATCTCGTGCACTGGCAGGAGGGTTCTTTACTGCTAGTGACACCTGGGAAGCCTGTATACATAATATATATGTGTATATAAGCAAAAGACTCTGTGGTAGCTGAGATGATCAGGATTTATAAACATATTTAAATACCACCTAATTAGGCATCCAGACACAGATAAAGAAGCTACCCTATAGTGTTTGCCCTTCAAATAGGCAGGAACTGGTTGCGTTCGGCTGAGTTAGGCCCGGTTAGTTAGGTCCATGTCCACAGCGCAGCCTCCAAGCCTCTGCATTCACAGGAGGCCTGTCTGGCTTTATCTGTCTGTGAGGACTCAGGCCCTGCCAATTGAACTCCCTGCCCCCAGAATAACGAGAAGATTTGAAAAGCCATTTAGTCATAACTCGATCAATCAATTTTCCTCACCAGTGGGCCTCAGTGAAATTGCCTTAATTTCTCCCCTGGGTTGGGGGGTGTGTGACCAACAGGGACACCAGTGACATCTGAGTGGCAGGACGTGCTGGGCAGGGCCTGCAGACGGCGGAGCTCAGCCAGGAGCCCTGGGGGCCGAGGGAAACAGCTTTGTTTTAGCTGCGACTCAGACCAAACCTAGAGGTGAAAAGAGAATCACATCACAGCCACAATGGTGAGACTTCTGAAATGGAAACCAGCTGTCTCTCGAAGGAAATTCTGGCTTCCCCTCGGCACCATGGGCAGCCAAGGATTAGTACCAGGCGAGAGACAGAGAGAGACCCACGGGGAGACAGGGAGACACAGGGTGGTTAACGAGGGCCCCTGGGAGGAGAGCAAAGGTGGACTGAGAAGGAGTAAAGGAAGAAACAAAGAAAGAAGAAGGCAATTCCGGAGAAGAAACACTCAGAATTGCTCACAACGGAACCTCTCTAGCTCTGTGAAAGAAAGGTCTGCAACCTGGTGGCGGGGATCCCTGAATGATTCTGGGTTGGATCAGTGTATTTCCAGCCAGATTCTAAAGAAATTTGGTCGGGTACAAAAAAAAGTAGGGGCAGGGGGGCAGGGGTGTCTTTGGCAGCGTGAGGCCAGCTGGAGGCATGCTCAACTGAATGGCATATGGTTTAGATGATTTTCAGCTGAAATGAAAATTTTAGGCTTTCAAGGTCTACTTAAGAGAATTTTTTTTAACCATCCCAAAATATAGCTTAAACAGTAGAAAAACAATTGCACCAGAGGGGGGGAAAAATAGAAGAGGGTTAAGAGAGAGATGGGGAGAGAGAATACAATGGTAAGCTTGAGTGAGACTATATAATTTTCCCTAGGAAAGCCCTGGGTTTCAATTTTAATATTTGATCAATCTTTCTGTATCAGAAAAGCTCTGATAAATTAGAAGTTGGGGATTAACATATACACACTACTATACATAAAATAGGTTAACAACAAGGACCTACTGTATAGCACAGGGAACTATATTCAAGATCTTGGAATCATCTACAATGGAAAAGAATCTGAAAAAGAAGATATATATGTGGTATATAACTGAATCACTTTGCCATATACTTGAAACTAACACAACACTGTCAATTAACTAGACTTCACTTTTTTTCAGGTGCATTCAGGGTGGTAATTAAATTTAATTTTTTTTAAATGAAAGCATACACACAGAGGAAAAAAGAGCTCTGAGTGCAAAAAACTTACAGAAACAGAGCTCAAGAGTTGGAGAATGTCATCTCCAGAGTGGTTCTAGTTTTAGACAAGACAGGTTACCTGATGGACACATGGATAAGGCCCCACGTTCAGCTCCAATCCCAGGGACAAAGCTGGGAGCCTGAGCGGGTGACACACTCACCAAGCGGCATCCAGGTCCAGAATGAGATGTGTGCTCACACAGCCGAGACTGTTGGCCATGATCTCCAAGGACAAGGGGGAACAGGAAGCCTTTGTCCTTTTGTGACAGAGGGTCACAGAAACAAGGAGCCAGGGGTGAGGAAGGAATGGAGGAAAATTATATGTTTGAAGGCAGAAGATGGAGAGACAGCAAAGATGAACAGTAAAGACAGGGAGGAGGAAGAATACAGATCTCAAATGTCTAAATTACCCTTGGCTCAAAGGTCTGGTTTACCACTGAAACAGTGTAATTATAAAGTTGGCTTAAAACAGACCCAGGATCTAGTTACTAATTTCTTACTAGCAATAGCATCAAAACCCTTTCTGCTGGTAGCTGGTCTCTTGACAAAAACCGTGTGTCTCATACACGATGTGACCTATAGAGAGAACTGGTTTTAATCAGGCGGATCTATAAAATGGTATGCAATTGTGGTCTCCCTTCTCAGATGTCAACCCGAGCAGAGGAGAAAGTGAGGCTTGGAATTGTCAGAGTAAGTTGTGTGTGTGCTAGGCAGGAGGCGGGGTGGGGAGGCGAGGGTAGATATTTTACATAAATGCTCCCTTGTCCTGCAGTATATAGGCTAAGTATGTCAAAAAAAAACTCAGTGGGAACCCTCTGGTGGATTTGAGAAAAATGACCAGAAACATTCCTGTTGTGTTCATGTTTTTGGACTGGATTCTGCTTGGCCTTAGAAAGGAAATGCTGGCCTGGTTACAGCCTTAAATGGGTGCTCATTCCCTTGAACATTCATCACAGCAATGCTTTCATTCTTACCCCCGTTTAGTTAATAAGAACACAAGCATCAAAGGCACCTAGACCTTGACTCCTGTTTACCTTGGCAACTACAGAGCCCGTGTTCAAAGGAAGACTTGTTTATTTCTAAGACACAAAATTCCCATTGGTAAAAAAAAAAATCTGTCTAGAATTTATACATGGTAGGCACCTTTCTCCCTTTAACTATTACTTTTGTGTCCTTGGAAAAATGTCAAATTGCAAATGTGGATTGAAAAAAACAACATGGTAGGCCTTTCAGAATAGAGATCCCAAACTCTTTCCCAATACAAGTAATGAATCAGTTGGTGATTCCTCACAATTAACAATCTCTGGTGGGAGAATTGTCACTGAACCCCAAGAACTGGGGAATAGGTTGGGAGGTGGGGGGAAAGCCAGCGGAAAGGTGATCTGTGGACAGCACAGGGAAGCTGAGGCAGACTGGAGAGGAGGCCCTAGAAGAAAGAGAATACCTTCCTTCCATCTTTCTGAGACCTCAAGGGAGGCTGAGAAATGTAAATAACCTTGCCTCACCTTTGTATTAGTGATATGATTGTCCTAGTATTCCAGATTCCTAGAACAGAGATCAGGAAATAGACAAAAAAAAAAAAAAACCCTCAGGGAGTCAGTGAGCCATTCCCACGAAATAATATGTAATTAAATATTATCTATTCATTTTTACAACAGATACATGCCCACCATGTATGAGGAGCCATCCTAGGTATTAGTGAGAAAATAAAATGATTTTCATGCCATACCAATCATACTATTCAGACACTAGTATAAACAGCGTGTATAAAAGAGGTCATAATGGAGAGACCAGAATTCATAATTCTAGGAGTGATGGTTGAGCTAGGACTTCAAAGTGTTAGTCGCTCAATCATGTTCGACTCTTTGAGACCGCATGGACTGTAGTCTGCCCAGCTCCTCTATCCATGGGATTCTCCAGGCAAGAATACTGGAGTGGGTTGCCATGCCCTCCTCCAGGGGATCTTCCCAACCCAGGGATGGAACCTGCATCTTCTGCATTGCAGACAGATTCTTTACCATCTGAACCACAGGGACGACTTCAAGGATCCTTAAGATCCTTGCTGAACTGAAGAGCTGATCATGGCAGCGTGCTGGCTGATCTGAAAATCCACCATCTTCATCCTCAGACACAGCTGGACTACATTTCCCAGTCTCCCTGGCAAATGAAGTGTGGCCATGTAACTGAGTTCCCATCAATAGGATGAGAGTGGGAGGGACCTGGGGCACTTTCAATCTTATTCATAAACATCTTCACTTCCTCCCCAAGGCTCTTTTCCACCTTTCATCAGGTAGATTGGAGATGATCCTCGGCCCATCTTAAGTTGTCTATCAAGGATGGCAGAGTAAATTCAAATTATGAGCAAGTCCACAGTTAGTCTAGAATCTGGAGGATTGACAGGTGGAAGGCTGCTTCAGCAGCATGTTCAACCCCACAGTGAGTTACGTGAGCAGAAATAAATTTCTCATGTCTGAGTCGATGTGCCCTGTCTGTCTGTTGTGGCAGTCAGGCTCCCTTGCTGCTAAGATGCTGAAGATGCAGCAAGTGAAAAGTGGCACAGGTGCCAAGGGACCGGTATGTCCAAGGATGCTCAGGCAAGGCAGTATGTGCAGCAAGAGAGGAAGCAGAGCACAGATCACACGTGCACTCAGGTTTGACTTTTTCCTGCAGGCTGGTGTTTCTCTACCAGGGGCAGTTTTGCACACCACCCCTGATTCCCGGGGAACATATAATAATGTCCGGAGACACTTTTGGTTGCTACACCAAGGTGGAAGGAGGAGGTGCCACTACATATGTAGGTGGAGGGCAGGGATGCTGCCAGCATCCTACAATGCACAAGACAGTGTCCTAAAATAAAAAATTATCTGGGTCAAAGGGACTGAGATGGAGAAACCCAGCTATGTCAGTGGGGCATCAGCAAAATTTCTTAAGAAGGGAGGACCATGATCTTATTCGTGCTTCAGAGAGAGATTTCTGGTAACAACCTAGGAGAGTCATCAGAGATAAGAAAAGTAGTTCCATCCTTTGTTTCAGTTCAGTTCAGTCCCGTCTCTCAGTCATGTCTGACTTTTTGCTTCCCCATGGACTGCAACATACCAGGCTTCCCTGTCCATCACCAACTCCTAGAGCTTGACCAAATTCATGTCCATCAAGTCAGTGATGCCATCCAACCATCTTGTCCTCTGTCGTCCCCTTCTCCTCCTTTGTTTATCACATACTTACCATACGTCAGACACCAGAGATACAAAGATCAATAAGTAATAGTCCAGCTAGTCTCATAATAATGACTTTTCCGAGACTTGGGGAAATTCGACCTCTAGCCTCAGGGCTCTGCCTCACATAGCAGTGGTATCTGTGGCCATTTGTTATCAGTGAAGAGCCAACTAAAGTAAAACAAGAGAAGGTCCTGAGCTGGATCTGTGGTTGAGGAAATGCAAAAGAGGAACATATTAGAGAAATTTTCAGAAATGAAATAAACCAGACTGGATGTCAGAGTGGATGGAAAAGTTGATAGAAGTGGAAGCCAGTTCTGAGTAGACGGTGATGCTGAGCAGAACATGAGAACTGAATAGAGGCTGTGACACGCGCTCTTTCAGACAGCTGTGAAAATCAGAGATTCCTATAGGACAGGTAAAGCGACTTACATAAGAAATACCTAGTCCAATAAGCATTTTAAGAGATGTTTAACTTCACTAATAAGCACAGAAAAGAAAGCGAAAGTCACTCAGTCGTGTCCGACTCTTTGTGATCGCATGGACTATACAGTCCATGGAATTCTCCTGGCCAGAAAACTGGAGTGGGTAGCCTTTCCCTTCTCCAGGGGATCTTCCCAACCCAGAGATCAAACCCAGGTCTCGTGCATTGCAGGCAGATTCTTTACCAGCTGAGCCACAAGGGAAGTTCAATAAGCACAGAAATGGATAGTAAATCAAAATACTCTTTTGAATCTTTCAGATTGGCAAAATATTTTAATCATTAATATCCCATTAGCCCTGATATGATGAAACAGGAATTCTCACACTCCTTTGGGTGACTGCATAAATCTATTAAAACTATTAAACAGAAAATTGACTAACACTTGAAAAAATATACATATTTCACTTCTAGGAATAAATTCTAGGGAAATAATCAAATGAGTATAAAAAATGTACACATGCACCAGATTTTAACATAGTACTATTTATAGTGCACTGGAAACAAATGTCCATAAACAAGGGACTGGTTAAATAAATTCCAGTACTTTTTGAACTAATGAAAAACTATGCAGCTACTAAAAATAGCATTTATTGAATGGAAAGATATTCACACTGTTAATTATATTAACAAATTAGTAAAATTAATGTGACTAAAATTCAACTTACTAAACAGCTTGTATAGTAGTTTCTCTTTTATGTTTAAAGTTAGATAGATCATCTAATACTTTATATCCATAGATTTAAAAAGGTAAAAATGGTTGCCTGTGGGCAATGAGGTTTTATGTGAATTTTCACTTTTGGGGGAATACATACAAGGTTTTTACTTTTTGGTTATAGATTTTATTGTCTGATCATTTTATGAAAGTTTTCTCTTTGATGCAGCAGAAATAGCACAAGTCCTTTCACAACAAACTGTGGAAAATTCTGAAAGAGATGGGAATACCAGACCACCTGACCTGCCTCTTGAGAAATTTGTATGCAGGTCAGGAAGCAACAGTTAGAACTGGACATGGAACAACAGACTGGTTCCAAATAGGAAAAGGAGTACATCAAGGAGGTATATTGTCACCCTGCTTATTTAACTTCTATGCAGAGTACATCATGAGAAACGCTGGGCTGGAAGAAACACAAGCTGGAATCAAGATTGCCAGGAGAAATATCAGTAACCTCAGATATGTAGATGACACCACCCTTATGGCACAAAGTGAAGAGGAACTCAAAAGCCTCTTGATGGAAGTGAAAGAGGAGAGTGAAAAAGCTGGCTTAAAGTTCAACATTCAGAAAACGAAGATCATGGCATCTGGTCCCATCACTTCATGGGAAATAGATGGGGAAACAGTGGCAGACTTTATTTTTGGGGGCTCCAAAATCACTGCAGATGGTGACTGCAGCCATGAAATTAAAAGATACTTACTCCTTGGAAGAAAAGTTATGACCAACCTAGATAGTATATGCAAAAGCAGAGACATTAGTTTGCCAACTAAGGCCCGTCTAGTCAAGGCTATGGTTTTCCTGTGGTCATGTATGGATGTGAGAGTTGGACTGTGAAGAAGAGTGAGCGCCGAAGAATTGATGCCTTTGAACTGTGGTGTTGGAGAAGACTCTTGAGAGTCCCTTGGACTGCAAGGAGATCCAATCAGTCCATTCTGAAGGAGATCAGCCCTGGGGTTTCTTTGGAGGGAATGATGCTAAAGCTGAAACTCCAGTACTTTGGCCCCCTCATGCGAAGAGTTGACTCATTGGAAAAGACTCTGATGCTGGGACGGATTGGGGGTAGGAGGAGAAGGGGACAACTGAGGATGAGATGGCTGGATGGCATCACGGACTCGATGGACGTGAGTCTGAGTGAACTCTGGGAGATGATGATGAACAGGGAGGCCTAGCGTGCTGTGATTCATGGGGTCGCAAAGAGTCAGACATGACTGAGCGACTGAACTGAACTGAACTGAAGAACCTCCAGCCTCCCCAAAGAAACAAAACCAAAAGAGAAAGGCCTATTTACTTGTTTGTGTTCAAACTGTTAACCATGAAGACAAGTTCAAAGGAAGGGTAACTGTATGTGCTGGTCCTGGGTTATGCCTGCCATCCTGGCATAGTTATGAAACCGTCCACCTCTACCACAAGGTTTCCTGGGTTGGAGGATAAACTACATGATCATTCTAATCAAAAGAGAAATCTACAACTGTATCACCACCTGATTTTTATCCTAAGAAACAGTTTTGCTAGTCTCCCAAAAGTTCCCCAGTTTGCATCCCCATACCTCTCAACCTTGCTACTCCAACAATTCATATATTATTTACAGAGAAAGAGACCCAGCTAACATATCCTGCCCTTTGATTTCCTCTAGCCAGCAGCTAAAGGAATTTATCTTAGCCTTTACCAAAGACTAAATTGTATCATTAAGGCTTTCATCTAAATCCTGTTATTTTGACTTTTTGACTCACTTGGCACCCTCTGGTATATAAAGTAGCAACAATTTCTACAATGAGCAACCAGAATTCTTTATATCCCTCAGACTTCTTCCCAGTTTCTTAATGGTTATACATTAGAAATTTTTAAAAATTACCTGGCATGGTTTGAGTTTAATGGGAACATTTAAACAGACCTTCCCTACAAAGCTTATCAGTTAGTTACTTAACCTCTATGAATAGGTTAAATATTTTCTACAGTATTTATATAAATATGATACCTGGTTTCAAGTTAAACCTAATAAAAAGGAAGTTATTCTTTACTTAAATTACTCCCGCTTCTTTTGGTTTTTATCTTCCCCTTCTTTACTATCACTCATCTAAGAAAGAAATTCACAAGGCAGATGTGGAAGGGCCGCTTTATAGATACAACATGCCGCCAGTACACTGCCGTTGTCCTTGTTTTAGGGAAAAAAAGGTGACTATTCCTTCAGGATGTATGCTTTGGCTGTGAAATTGAGATCTCATATCAAGTCAAAGGACGATGTCAAGTTTAAAAACAACCTGGAAATAAAACAATCTATGTGCTGAATTCAGAGTGATGATGCGGAGGCTTGTGTGATACACAGAAAGCATCTCAGCATGTTCTCAGCTCTCAACAAAGCCTGCCTTGTTCCCTTCATCTCCCCAAGGCTCCAAGCACACATACACTACAAACTCTTTGCCATTGAGAATCGCTCCGCTAAGTGCTACATTCATTCCCACAGGCTATATTTATTCATTTTTCAACAAAACGTGGCATATTGAATATGTATTCCTGGAAATTCCTGAAATCCATTCATTAGGTTTTCAGTCATTTCTCAGACACCTTCACATCCCGGGAGGCAACCCCAGCCAAGTCGAGCCTCAGATGCTCCACAATCAAATGCCTTCAGATCCAGCAGCCCGGCAAGAAAAAGGCCTTTAGGCCAAGACTGTGTGATGGTCCATCATCACCTAGCCCTGCATGTCACATTTTAGCTCACAATAAACCCAGTACCCTAACTATGACACCACCCAAACTGTTGCCTTCGTCCACACAACCCACATCTTCTGCCTTCTGTTTGTTTTCCTAAACTAAGAATGGATGCCAGTTAGACCAGGTTATGGCTGACTCACTCCTGTGATCTGGGTCAGCCCTTGAAAGAAAGTGAGTGGGAGGGAGAAGTCAGGCCAGCAGGTCACCCATTGGTGAGAGCTCACCCTTGACCATTTCCTCCAGCACACAGAACAGTGTGTTATTTAGAGGATATTCAGCAAAGACCTTGACAGCTCAAAGGCCATTGTATACTCAGCACATTTTCCATATCAAGGAAAAGAAACTCCCCTTGAAATGCATCTAAAATTGGGCAATTTCTCAGAATCGTGGACATAGTGAAAAGACTGGTGGTTGCCAGGGGGATTCAGGGAGAGTTGAAGTGGGAGGCTGGGATTAGCAGATGCCAACTATTGTATCTTGGATGGATAAATAACAAGGTCCTACTGTATAGCACAGGGAGCTATATTCAGTATCCTATGATAAACCATGATGGAAAACAAGTTAAAAAAAAGAATAAATAAATATTTATAACTGAATCACTTTGCTGTACAGCAGTAATGAGTGAGTGAGTGAAGTTGCTCAGTCATGTCTGACTCTTTGCAACCCTGTGGACTACCAGGCTCCTCCATTCATGGGATTCTCCAGGCAAGAATACTGGAGTGGGTTGCCATTTCCTTCTCGAGGGGATCTTCCCAACCCAGGGATTGAACCCAGGTCTCCCGCATTGGACGCAGACGTTTTAACCTCTGAGCCACCAGGGAAGCAGTAATACATTGTAAATCAATTATACTCCAATAAGTAAATAAATAAATAAGTTGGGCAGTGTCTAATAGAACAAAAAATAAATAAACATTTCTTTTTAAAATCACATATCCTCATTGTAAACATTTCTATTCAGGGAAGACTATAGTTCCAGTGATTTCAGTTAAGCTCAGTTCAGTTGCTCAGTCATGTCCGACTCTTTGTGACCCCATGAATCGCAGCACACCAGGCCTGCCTGTCCATCACCGTCTCCTGGAGTTCACTCAGACTCACATCCATCGAGTCAGTGATGCCATCCAGCCATCTCATCCTCGGTCGTCCCCTTCTCCTCCTGCCCCCAGTCCCTCCCAGCATCAGAGTCTTTTCCAATGAGTCAACTCTTCTCGTGAGGTGGCCAAAGCACTGGAGTTTCAGCTTTAGCATCATTCCTTCCAAGGAAATCCCAGGGCTGATCTCCTTCAGAATGGACTGGTTGGATCTCCTTGCAGTCCAAGGGACTCTCAAGAGTCTTCTGCAACACCACAGTTCAGAAGCATTAATTCTTCAGCTCTCAGTTTTCTTCACAGTCCAACTCTCACATCCATACATGACCACTGGAAAAACCATAGTCTTCACTAGGCAGAACTTTGTAGGCAATATAATGTCTCTGCTTTTCAATATGCTATCTAGGTTGGTCATAACTTTTCTTCCAAGGAGATAGTGTCTTTTAATTTCATGGTTGCAATCACCCTACAGTGATTTTGGAGCCCCCAAAAATAAAGTCTGCCACTGTTTCTACTGTTTCCCCATCTATTTCCCATGAAGTGATGGGACCAGATGCCATGATCTTCGTTTTCTGAATGTTGAGCTTTAAGCCAACTTTTTCACTCTCCTCTTTCACTTTCATCAAGAGGCTTTTTAGTTCCTCTTTACTTTCTGCCATAATGGTGGTGTCATCTGCATATCTGAGGTTATTGATATTTCTTGTGGCAATCTTGATTCCAGCTTGTGCTTCTTCCAGCCCAGTGTTTCTCATGATGTACTCTGCATAGAAGTTAAATAAGCAGGGTGACAGTATACTTCCTTGAGGTACTCCTTTTACTATTTGGAACCAGTCTGTTGTTCCATGTCCAGTTCGAGATTTGATTATTTCTAAAATCTCCCTTCTGCTTGAAATTTACATTGTTCTACAAAAGACTGGATTTTACATTGAAACCCCTGTAGCATCACAAAGAACTGCGAAGGATACCTTTTCCCTTCCTTCTAACCTGAAGCCCACAGGCTGTTTCTTAGATTAGCAAAGTGCCCAGGTGTTTGGCTGTTCTGGAAAATGCCTGAAACTTAGAGGCAGAGGCTGCTCTAGAGCTGAAGAAACAAGGATACAAATACTAACATGAAGATGCTGCAACTCCAACGAAAGGAGAATTCATGCTTTCTCCTTAGCTTAGAGATCTTTCCTGGAAAAGAAAAGTCACCAGCAAAACAACAGCCGCTAATCAGTAGGCTCTAAACCAAATCTTTTTACAGCAGTGAGGGAGGTTCAGAGAAGCCTGAGCTGCACTCTGGTGGCCCCCAAGCCCCCAGGATCCAGCGCTCGCTCTAGGGGCTGTGAGGGACAGAGGCCAGCCCCCCACAGCCTCCCTGCTCCCCAGTCTGGCTTCACATCATGGAGAAAGAGAAGGATTCTCCTCCTGCTCAAACCACACTTCCTCTGACTCTAGCTCTTAAATCCAGTCTCATTAAGAAGCAACTAGAAAATGTAGTTGATACAGATACTGATTCCAGACAAGAGACCAGGGTGAGGGCAGTGACCTTGCATGAACCGAGAGCGAGGCAATGTCTTAAGCTATAACAGAAAGCACGTCCATGCTCAGTCACTAAGTCGTGTCTAACTCTTTGCAACCCCCTGAACCATAGCCCACCAGGCTCCCCTGTCCATGGCATTTCCCAGGCAAGAATACTGGAGTGTGTTGCTATTTCCTTCTCCACCAGAGGATCTTCCCATCCTGAGAGCGAACTTGAGTCTCCTTCTTGGCAGGCGGATTCTTTACCACTGAGCCGCCTGGGAAGCCCTCAACAGAAAGCACTTGGGTTCAATAAAATGACTATGCTTTGAAAGAATGGACATTACAGAACTATGGATTGGGCGAGTCTCAGCAGGTCTTGTGCCTGTGTCAGGAGGGATTTGAGAGCTCCTTATCACCAAATCTCAGCCCATGAATGGGGAAGCAGCCAACAGCTAGGAGACTCTCAGCCCCCAGTCCCACAGAGACAAGAGGAGGAAGTCCACACCTCTTTCTGCATCTCAGCTCAGTCAGGGGAGGTCCCTCCCACAGACAGGAGGGACCCAGCATCTTTGGGGACTTAAGCATCCATTCTCCTTCTCAAGGGCAGCAGACTTCAGATAGGTGAGCCAGGAATGGGGTCTCACACTTCAGAGTCAGAAGCTGCTGAGAACAGATATTCACTCTCCCTTCCACATCTGGTAGCTGCAGAAAATGGCAATGACTCGAGCCCAGCCAACCTGCTCTTGAGCCAGAACCCTGGGCAAGGAGCTGCCGAGGGCTGCTGCCGAGTCATTGCACCAGGGGCAGATGAGACACAGGGGGCAACCAGGCTGTTCTGGTCATAAAATACTTAAATGCCTTCCTGCTTCTTGGGTCTTTGAAGCATCTGTGAGTTCATTTCTAAGGATCACTCTCATGGACTCTGTGATCTTTGTTCCCTGCTGTTTCCTACTCTGCCACCCTCCACGACCACATCTTCCATGAAGTCCCCTATGGCTTATGTCAATTAAAACCTTGCTCTGTGGCTGAAACTCAGTGCCTGGTAGGGGGATGCCCATGGGTATCTCATTGGTATTCTGCTGGGTAAAAGGCATACATCATTAGACTCAAGCTTTCCAAAGTGAGTCACTGAAAAATAAACTACCAGAGAAAGTGGCATCTCCATGTGATGGGTAAACAACCAGATGTAGAAAGCAAAGAATCCATTCATAAATAGTGGGAAAGGTCTGAGAGCCTAACTCAGAACTCAGCTCTTTTTTCGGTTAACTGTAACAATAGCAACAATACAACTAATACTTACTGAGCTCTTGCCACATGCTAGACTATTCTAAGGTCCCTTTGCTTTAGTTCATTCGATCCTTCAACTCATTTAGCTCATAAGGGCAGTTGCTGTGAATACCTCCAATGCACAGATGAGACAGCTGAAGCCCAGAGATCTCCACCTACCTCCCAAGATCCCACAGCTGGTAAGTGATTGACTCAAAATCCAAACCCAGGCAACTTGACTCCAATCCCATTTACTTAGTCTTAAACCCCTACCCTACACAGCTCTAAAGCTGAAAGCTTGTAGACAGTCAGGGCCAGGAGTTCAATGTTATCTGAAAATAAAGCATATTTTAATTTAACCAGCTCTGATAATAGTTGACAATTGCATTGACATAAGGACAAATCGAGGTGGCACAGTAGTAAAGAATCCGCCTATCAGTGCAGGAGACACAAGAGATGTGAGTTGGATCCTTAAGTCAGGAAAATTCCCTGGAGTAGGAAATGGTAACCCACTCTAGTTTTCTTGCCTGAAAAATTCCATGAACAGAGAAGCCTGGCGGGTGGCAGTCCATGGGGTTGCAAAGAGTTGGACACAACTGAACGTGCACATTCTTCATTCTAGGACAAATATATTACTATATATTTGTTATATATGTATATAATATAATATATATATTACTATATATACATACTAAAACATTTCTTTTGGCCTAAAAGTTCTTTTTGTTTTCCTTCTGACTTTAAAAGAAATGTAGACATTGTCACAGGCCCCTAAAAGTACAGCGGACTTTGGGCACTCTGCCTACCAGTGAAGAAGTCAGCCTTGGTGGCCAGTTGAACATGGGGTCAGTTTGCAGCAGGGAGGGGGTTACATCATTTCCTTCAGTTCAGTTCAGTTCCATCTCTCAGTCGTGTCTGACCCTTTGCAACCCCATAAACTGCAGCATGCCAGGCCTCCCTGTCCATCACCAACTCCTGCAGTCCACCCAAACCCATCTCCATTGAGTCAGTGATGCCATCCAACCACCTCATCCTCTGTTTTCCCCTTCTCCTCCTTCTCTCAATCTCCCAGCATCGGGGTCTTTTCAAGTGAGTTAGCTCTTCGCATCAGGTGGCAAAAGTATTGGAACTTCAGCATTAGTCCTTCCAATGAATATTCAGGCTTGATCTCCTTTAGGAAGGACTGGTTGGATCTCCTTGCAGTCCAAGGGACTCCCAAGAGTCTTCCGCAACACCACAGTTCAAAAGCATCAATTCTTCGGCGCTCAGCCTTCTTCACAGTCCTACTCTCACATCCGTACATGACCACTGGAAAAACCATAGCCTTGACTAAACAGACCTTAGTCAGCAAAGTAATGTCTCTGCTTTTGAATATGCTATCTAGGTTGGTCATAACTTCCCTTCCAAGGAGCAAGCGTCTTTTAATTTAATGACTGCAATCACCATCTGCGGTAATTTTGGAGCCCCCCAAAATAAAGTCTGACCCTGTTTCCACTGTTTCCCCATCTATTTCCCATGAAGTGATGGGACCAGATGCCATAATCTTAGTTTTCTGAAAGTTGAGCTTTAAGCCAAGTTTTTCACTTTCCTGTTTCACTTTCATCAAGAGGCTCTTTTGTTCTTCATTTTCTGCCATAAGGGTGGTGTCATCTGCATATCTGAGATTATTGATATTTCTCCCGGCAATTTTGATTCCAGCTTGTGCATCTTTCAGTCCAGCGTTTCTCATGATGTACTCTGCATAGAAGTTAAATAAGCAGGGTGACAATATACAGCCTTAACAGACTTCTTTTCCTATTTGGAACCAGTCTGTTGTTCCGTGTCCATTTCTAACTGTTGCTTCCTGACCTGCATACAGATTTCTCAAGAGGCAGGTCAGGTGGTCTGGTATTCCCATCTCTTGAAGAACTTTCCACAGTTTATTGTGATCCACAGAGTCAAAGGCTTTGGCATAGTCAATAAAGCAGAAGTAGATATTTTTCTGGAACTCTCTTGCTTTTTCCATGATCCAGTAGATGTTGGCAATTTGATCTCTGGTTCCTGTCTTTTCTAAAACCAGCTTGAACATCTGCAAGTTCACGGTTCATGTACTGCTGAAGCCTGGCTTGGAGAATTTTAAGCATCACTTTACTAGCGTGTGAGATGAGTACAATTGTGCGGTAGTTTGAGCATTCTTTGGAATTGCCTTTTCTTACCTTAAGGGAAACTTAATTACAGAAACAGTGGAAATCCTGACCTTGTTTTATTATACTTCACTTTATTGCACTTAGAATATACTGAATTTTCTACAAATTGAAGGATGGTGGCAACTCTGCCTCAAACAAGTCAACTGACACCATTTTTCCAACAGCCTTTGCTCACTCGTGTCTCTGTCTCACATTTTGTTAATTCTTGCTACATTTCAAACTTCTTCACTATTGTTATATGTTATGGGGATTATGATCAGTGATCTTACGTTATTACTGCAAAACAGATTATGACTGCCTAAAGGTTCAGGTGATGATCAACATTTCTTAACAATAAAATGTTTGTAATTAAGGCATACCCGTTAGTTTTTTGGACATACTGCTAATACACACTTAACAGACTACAGTATAGTCCAAACCTAAATTTTATGTACACTGGGAAACCCAAAAATTCAAGTGACTCACTTTATTGTAGTATCCTCTTTATTCTGTTGGCCCAGAACCAAAGCAGAAATACCTCCAAGATCTGGCTGGATACTCCTGGGGAGCGGTGGGTGGCAAGGAGACAGAATAAACCCAAGCACTGTAACTATTAATAATATTCACATGCCTTGACACATCCTTTGACGATGCCTTAAGAAAATGCCTCTGTACCTGTGATGACCCAAATTGTGACAAATGGCCTGATGAGTTCTATTGAATTCTGGTGCCATCATCCAGCCTTGGGTAAAATTCACTCATCTCTCTTGATAGCTCAGTTGGTAGGTAAAGAATCCACCTGCAATGCAGAAGACCCTGGTTCAATTCCTGGGTCGGGAAGATCCACTGGAAAAGAGATAAGCTACCCACTCCAGTATTCTTAGGCTTCCCTTGTGGCAATGCAGGAAACCTCGGGTCCAATCACTGGGTTGAGAAGATCCCCTGGAGAAGGGAAAGGCTACCCACTGCAACATTCTGGCCTAGAGAATTCAGAGTCAGACACAACTGAGTGACTTTCAGTTTTCTTTCTCTGGTTCCTCAGTTGTCAAATGACATGATCAGTTCAGTCAGTTCAGTTCAGTTGCTCAGTCGTGTCTGACTCTTTGTGACCCCATGGACTGCAGCACGCCAGGCCTCCCTGTCCATCACCAACTCCCAGAACTTACTCAAACTCATGTCCATTGAGTCGGTGATGCCATCCAACCATCTCATCCTCTGTTGTCCCCTTCTCCTCCCACCTTCAATCTTTCCCAGCATCAGGGTCTTTTCAAATAGCCACTTCTTTGCATCAGGTGGCCAAAGGATTAGAGTGACATGATAAAAGTCTATAACTCAGAAGACTGCCATGGGGACCAAAGGAAGTAATGCAAGGGGAGCTTCAGGTGTCCTCTGCACAGGAAACACTGGACAAACGTCAGCTAAAACAGCCAGGCCACCATATTACTGTCACTGCTTCTCCACGGCCACTGTCACCGCTGCTGCCCATCGGAGGCCGCAGAGGAACTATTATGATTCGGGACTCACCTGGCTGGGTAAGAGGTCTGTGACCACACCTGTATACAGCTCAGGTGAAAAGTTTAAGGCCAATTCTAAACATCTGACTCCTATATATCATAATTCATGAGACAACCAACAGATGATAGAAGTGCTAAGAACACACAAAAACAACTGTAAAAAAATAATAAAGGAAGAAAGCACTTCCTTGGTGGTCCAGTGGTAAGACTTCATGCTCCTAATGCAGGGGACCTGGGTTCAATCCCTGGTTAGGGAGCTCGATCCCACATGCCACAACTAGGACCCAGCACAGCCAAATAAGGAATTAAAAAATCAAATAAATACTTTTTAAAAAATAAAGAGAAGCCCCTAAAATAGAGCCATGTACTAAAGCAGCTGTGGCCTAAGGAGGAAACCACCTCTGGGGAAAACATATATCAATGAGGGCAGTCACATACTCAAAACTAAGTTACACAAATGAGGACTAGATAGAACCCAGTGAGGCTGCAATCCCAAGTACAGCTGAACAGAAGCCACTTACAGCTCCAGAGGCAACGACAAATGTTTATCAAGTAAAATCACAGGGGGAGAAAGGGAAAAGTAGAACATTTAGTCTGTTGTCACAGATATTTGAAGTATTAGAAAACATATCCTAACCCCAAGGAGTAACTCACAATTCAAGAGGTAATTCAAGAAACTGCCAGAGAGTGTTTGAGAAAGAAGTAAAGTAAAAGGGCAGGAATTCTACCCTGGGAACAGCCAGGAAATCTTGAAACAACGTATTCATGCCCTGAGGGGGCAAACTACCCCTGAATTTGAAAGAGGCGCTTGCAGAGAAAGGAGAGCTAACCGATAAGGGTAGAGTTAGCAGAGCACTGATGCAGTTGTCTGTCGGGAAGCAGGCCTGGTCCCCAGAAGGGGCGTTGTCATGGCACCAGCGCAGGATAAGACATGATTCAACGCTGCCCAGGTCCCGCTGCTCCTGCCTTCTGTTACATCTGAAACGGGAGCCGTGTTCTGTAGGAAACAACAGAAATGGGGTGAAAAGTGTCATGCTTGAACAGCCCGGCACTCTGGGCAATTGGAAGAAAGTGGAGCTGGCAGATACGGTAAGATAATCTGGGGGAGGTGCTTGTTTTATTTAATTCTTATTTTATATTAGAATATAATTGACTTACCATGTTGTGTCAGTTTCAAGTGTATAACAAAATGATCCAGTTGTATAATACATGATGTGTAGATTATATATGCAGTCTTTTTCAGATTCTTTTCCCACAAAGGTTATTATAGAATATTAAGTAGAGTTCCCTACACTAAACAATGGGTCCTTCTTGGTCATTTATTTTATGTATAGTATGTAGTGAGTGTATATTAATCCCAGACTCCTAATTTCTCCCTCCCCCCAACCTTTCCCCTTTGGTAACCATAAATTTGTTTTCTATATCTGTGAGTCTGTTTCTGTTTTGTAAAATAAATTCATTTGTATCATTTTTTTTTTAGATTCCACATATAAGTGATATCATATGATGTTTGTCAATGTTTATTTTAAAAAGAAAAGGAGATCCTTTGATCCCAGTGTATCCCAGTGTAAAGTCCAAGCCGGGGTGGGAGGGCTGGCAGTTGCCCCTGGGGCCCCCACCAGCTGGAGGGAGAACCTGTCCCGCCCATAGGAAAGGGACTTAGCAGTGTCCCCAGGCCAGATGAAGGGGCCTGAAACCTAATGACTCCTTTCCCCACTGGTAACTCGCACCCCAAGCGAAAGCGACGATGTCCTGTGGGGCTGGTGGGAGGAAAAGACAGAAAGGGAGCACCAGCCCTTCATCCAGCCCAGCTGTCAAGACACAGCTGACATCGCTGCCACCACCCTGGGCCTGCCCTCACCATTTCTCCCCAGACCGTGATGGTGTTGGTATTCTTCAACACATACTCCCCACCACGACTTAACCCTCCTCCCACTCGAAGTCTCTCTGCCACCCTGCTTGCCACCAGGCACTCCTGCCAAGGCTCCCATCTGAACTCCCAGCTTTCCTGCTTCGGCGTCTCCAATGATTCCCGTGGTCTACGAGGTCAGCAAACTATGTGGACCCAACCCGGCCTGTAAGTTATGAATGGGTTCTAACCTTCATGTTTAAAGATCTGTAAAAGGAAAAAGATAATAACATGTGACAGAGATGTCTGTTACCTGCCAACCCTGAAATACTTACTCTCTGGTCCTTTTCAAGATTTGTCACCCCTTACAACTCTGGTGATGAACAAAAAAGTCTGCTTGTGCACGAGATCATCCATGATCAGATACTAACTCATCGGTCAAGCTTCACTCACAGGCCCCAAGCCCTCTGAGGCCAGCCATTGCCTTGCTCAGGAACAGACTCTCCATACACAGGTTGCTTCATCCAACCTCTTGCCAGCACTGTGTAGCTGCATCTCTGAGGGCCAGCTCCCCTGGACAGTAGACTGTGGCTACCGTCTTTGCAGCCCAGCCCCAGGCCTGACATGTTGTCCACACACCATAGGTACTTTCTGTATTTCCCTTGTTGTACAGCAAGTCCCTTTGGGTTCAATCCCTGGTTTGGGAAGATCCCTGGAGGAGGGTATGGCAACCTACTCCAGTATTCTTGCCTGGAGAATCCCCATAGACAGAGGAGCCTGGTGGGCTACAGTCCATAGGGTTGCAAAGAGTCGGACATAACTGAGTGAATAAGCATAGCACAGCAAGTCCCCTACATACAAACCAGTTCCTTTCCAAGGGAGTGCTGTAAGTCCAGTTTGTTTATAAATCCAACAAAATTAGCCAACTAATACAATCAGCTATATAGTACTGTACTGTTATACTTTATAATACTTTTCACACAAATAATATGTAAAAAAACAAACACAAAAGAATAAAACAGTTTTAATCCTATAGTACAGTACCTTGAAAAGTACAGTACAGCTGTTGGCATACGGGGGCACATTCACATCTTTGAAAGTTCACAGCTTGTAGAGGACTGTCTGTATTTGTTACCAAAGAGCAATTCTACTCATGTGTATCAATCTCTATTTTCTCATCTTTAAAAGAATTTTGAACTCAATGATTTTTAAGCCCTCTGGCTCTGAAGTGACGTGATTCTATAAGAGATAGATTTTAAGCTAAAATGTGAACTAGAAAAAAATGTCTTGCCTGTGTATCCTCAGAGAATTTCAGAAACTAGTGCTACGATTTACAATAGCCAACACATGGAAGCAACCTAAATATATATCAACAGCTGAATGGATAAAGATATGGTACACATATACAGTGGAATACTACTCAGTTATAAAAGATGAAATAATGCCATTTGTAGCAACATGGATTGACCTGGAGATGAGTGAAGTAAGACAAAGACAAATATTATATAATATCAGTTATGCATGCATGCTAAGTCACTTCAGTCATGTCTAACTCTTTGAGACACTAATGAGTGTAGCCCACCAGGCTCCTCTGCCCATGGGATTCTCCAGGCAAGAATACTGGAATGGGTTGCCATGCCCTCCTCCAGAGGATCTTCCTGACCCAGGGATCGAAACTTTTTTATGTCTCCTGCACTGGCAGACAGGTTCTTTACAGGAGTGCCACCTGCGAGGCCCCATAATATCTATTATATGTGAAATCTAAAAAAAAAAAAAAATATACAAATGAACTTATTTGTGAAACAGAAACAGACTCTGACTGTGTGCTTCCTCTCAGTCCTACCCACAGCCATCCACAAGGCTTACTCACCACACTGGGGGTGCCCACAGAGTGCCAGCCATGGGGTAAGTGTGTGCAGGGTGAGATGACTGCAGTGTTTGGGGTGCCCATGGGCCAGTTGTGGGGATCTGCGGTCAAGGTGTCCCTGATGGCTCCAGGGTGGGCTTCCTGATGGGAGTCCAAAGAGAAGTTCATGAGGTTCTCCTACCCCAAGCCAGCCTGCTGTCCTCCAAGCACCCCCCGCAGTGGTGCACACTCATCAGCATTGGCAATGGTGCGGGAGAGAAGTAGGTGGTGCCCCTCGGAGCTGGAGAAGCCTGGTGCTCACTGACAAGGTCCTCTGGGCCCTGGGCTGTACCACCTCATGGGGGAGGGGTCACAGGTGAAGTGGGGCTTCCTCCTGAGACAGGCTGTGACAGTGCTTGTGCCTGGACAAAGGAGATGTTTGTCTTCTCCAGCAACAAAATACAAAGAAACTTAAAAAGGACTAAAAATCACTGCGTGCATGTGCAATGAATGAAAAGACATACAAAAACCAAAAAGAGCCCAACTGCCGCTTCAGAGGAGTCAGGAGCAACAGCAGAGCGTTGGGAGCTAAAACAGCGTACTGCACACTTGCCCCTTGCACGCAACACCACCAAAGGGGTCGGCAAAACACCTGAGCCACCTCTCCAGGCTGACCCCTGAACCCACTCCACCCTCACCCCATATAAGGAACACACTTGCCCCACCTAAGGGAGCAAGGAAGGGCACCTGTTACTTGTTCTCACTGCCCTCCACCCCACCCGCTGCAGCAGGGGCCCAACAAAGCCTTGCCTTAATTCCTTATCTGACCTTTCATCAATTTCTGTTGATGAAGGAGGCCAAGCACTTAGGTTAATAACACTCTTAGTCTCTGCATTGCCTCCCATCTCATGAGAGAACTGCTCCATTGCCCTCATCAGACCCCCACAAAGGCCCTCTCATCTGAGGTTGATGGGCAACATCAGTATTCTTTGAGGGAAAGATAAGGAAAAACCTCCTGTTTCATCGTTTTGATGGTGCCCCTGTCTATAAGTGACATTTCCATGTCATCTGGGACTTTCCTTCACCTGACACTTGCCTGACCCAATGCCCACAAAGGCTCAGAGTACCAAGCCTAGGTTTTCTTCCATCTTCTTTTTACTTCCATCATAAAGATGCATCTTTGGGGCTTATTGGCAACATGGCAAGGAAAGTCTTCAGTGTTTTAATCTGTCACCGCACCTCTATACAAGGCTCCCTCCTTGAACTAGAAAACATGGCCCAGGGGAACCAGGGCCACAGCAGCGCCTGCCACTGGCAGCCTCTGCCTTCTAGAAACAGTCCTAGGCATGTCTTCCTGGGAGCAGCTGCTCCTGTACAGATCAAAGCCCTGAAAGGTCAGCCGAAGTCCCTCAGTCATCACCCCCTGCCAGAGAGGACACTGAGCTTCTCTGCACTGGCCTAGCACCCTCTTTACATGGTATTCCCCAAGGCTTCCCCAAAGCAAGAAAATAATTCCCCAAATTTGAAAGGGAGAAGGACCAGCTTTCAAAAAAAATCTTGACACTTGCTGACCTAGATATTAGAGTGAGCTGTGAAAGAAATAGAAATTTAAAGTTGTGATTTTAAAAAAAATTTTTTTTCTGGGAAATGCAAAGATAATGTGGTACATATGAGGGTGTCTAAGATAAAAACAACTAATTCACATCTGTTTCATGCTCAGGAAACTAAGCTTAGGCAGGAAGGTTAGGGACTTATTAAAGGGCATATACTTACTCCAGAATTAGAATTATACTTTTATATAAAGTAAATATATACACATAATGGTTTATATTTATTCACATATAAAGATGGCATATTTTATATATACATACATAATTATATGTTTATATATAAATATAGAACTATGTTTACACATGCAAATATATACATATAATTACATATTTTATAGAGAGATAATAAATATATATTTTATATATTACATATATAATTCCCAAGCTAGTGTTTATATAATGTGAGAGTCACTCAGTCGTGTCCAGCTCTTGCAACCCCATAGACTGTATCCAGCCAGGCTCCTCTGTCC